>WNWK01045762.1:0-14588 GCA_009830355.1 Cherax destructor | reverse complement strand
CACGAGTGCATCATGCCCTGCCGTGTTCACGAGTGCATCATGCCCTGCCGTGTTCACGAGTGCATCATGCCCTGCCGTGTTCACGAGTGCATCATGCCCTGCCGTGTTCACGAGTGCATCATGCCCTGCCGTGTTCACGAGTGCATCATGCCCTGCCGTGTTCACGAGTGCATCATGCCTGCACAGTGCATCTGCCCGCCGTGTCCACGAGTGCATCATGCCCTGCCGTGTCCACGAGTGCATCATGCCCTGCCGTGTCCACGAGTGCATCATGCCCTGCCGTGTCCACGAGTGCATCATGCCCTGCCGTGTCCACGAGTGCATCATGCCCTGCCGTGTCCACGAGTGCATCATGCCCTGCCGTGTCCACGAGTGCATCATGCCCTGCCGTGTCCACGAGTGCATCATGCCCTGCCGTGTCCACGAGTGCATCATGCCCTGCCGTGTCCACGAGTGCATCATGCCCTGCCGTGTCCACGAGTGCATCATGCCCTGCCGTGTCCACGAGTGCATCATGCCCTGCCGTGTCCACGAGTGCATCATGCCCTGCCGTGTCCACGAGTGCATCATGCCCTGCCGTGTCCACGAGTGCATCATGCCCTGCCGTGTCCACGAGTGCATCATGCCCTGCCGTGTCCACGAGTGCATCATGCCCTGCCGTGTCCACGAGTGCATCATGCCCTGCCGTGTCCACGAGTGCATCATGCCCTGCCGTGTCCACGAGTGCATCATGCCCTGCCGTGTCCACGAGTGCATCATGCCCTGCCGTGTCCACGAGTGCATCATGCCCTGCCGTGTCCACGAGTGCATCATGCCCTGCCGTGTCCACGAGTGCATCATGCCCTGCCGTGTCCACGAGTGCATCATGCCCTGCCGTGTCCACGAGTGCATCATGCCCTGCCGTCCGGTGCACCCATGCCCGCCGTACGGTGCATCATGCCCTGCCGTGTCCACGAGTGCATCATGCCCTGCCGTGTCCACGAGTGCATCATGCCCTGCCGTGTCCACGAGTGCATCATGCCCTGCCGTGTCCACGAGTGCATCATGCCCTGCCGTGTCCACGAGTGCATCATGCCCTGCCGTGTCCACGAGTGCATCATGCCCTGCCGTGTCCACGAGTGCATCATGCCCTGCCGTGTCCACGAGTGCATCATGCCCTGCCGTGTCCACGAGTGCATCATGCCCTGCCGTGTCCACGAGTGCATCATGCCCTGCCGTGTCCACGAGTGCATCATGCCCTGCCGTGTCCACGAGTGCATCATGCCCTGCCGTGTCCACGAGTGCATCATGCCCTGCCGTGTCCACGAGTGCATCATGCCCTGCCGTGTCCACGAGTGCATCATGCCCTGCCGTGTCCACGAGTGCATCATGCCCTGCCGTGTCCACGAGTGCATCATGCCCTGCCGTGTCCACGAGTGCATCATGCCCTGCCGTGTCCACGAGTGCATCATGCCCTGCCGTGTCCACGAGTGCATCATGCCCTGCCGTGTCCACGAGTGCATCATGCCCTGCCGTGTCCACGAGTGCATCATGCCCTGCCGTGTCCACGAGTGCATCATGCCCTGCCGTGTCCACGAGTGCATCATGCCCTGCCGTGTCCACGAGTGCATCATGCCCTGCCGTGTCCACGAGTGCATCATGCCCTGCCGTGTCCACGAGTGCATCATGCCCTGCCGTGTCCACGAGTGCATCATGCCCTGCCGTGTCCACGAGTGCATCATGCCCTGCCGTGTCCACGAGTGCATCATGCCCTGCCGTGTCCACGAGTGCATCATGCCCTGCCGTGTCCACGAGTGCATCATGCCCTGCCGTGTCCACGAGTGCATCATGCCCTGCCGTGTCCACGAGTGCATCATGCCCTGCCGTGTCCACGAGTGCATCATGCCCTGCCGTGTCCACGAGTGCATCATGCCCTGCCGTGTCCACGAGTGCATCATGCCCTGCCGTGTCCACGAGTGCATCATGCCCTGCCGTGTCCACGAGTGCATCATGCCCTGCCGTGTCCACGAGTGCATCATGCCCTGCCGTGTCCACGAGTGCATCATGCCCTGCCGTGTCCACGAGTGCATCATGCCCTGCCGTGTCCACGAGTGCATCATGCCCTGCCGTGTCCACGAGTGCATCATGCCCTGCCGTGTCCACGAGTGCATCATGCCCTGCCGTGTCCACGAGTGCATCATGCCCTGCCGTGTCCACGAGTGCATCATGCCCTGCCGTGTCCACGAGTGCATCATGCCCTGCCGTGTCCACGAGTGCATCATGCCCTGCCGTGTCCACGAGTGCATCATGCCCTGCCGTGTCCACGAGTGCATCATGCCCTGCCGTGTCCACGAGTGCATCATGCCCTGCCGTGTCCACGAGTGCATCATGCCCTGCCGTGTCCACGAGTGCATCATGCCCTGCCGTGTCCACGAGTGCATCATGCCTGCCTGTCCACGAGTGCACATGCCCGCCGTGTCCACGAGTGCATCATGCCCTGCCGTGTCCACGAGTGCATCATGCCCTGCCGTGTCCACGAGTGCATCATGCCCTGCCGTGTCCACGAGTGCATCATGCCCTGCCGTGTCCACGAGTGCATCATGCCCTGCCGTGTCCACGAGTGCATCATGCCCTGCCGTGTCCACGAGTGCATCATGCCCTGCCGTGTCCACGAGTGCATCATGCCCTGCCGTGTCCACGAGTGCATCATGCCCTGCCGTGTCCACGAGTGCATCATGCCCTGCCGTGTCCACGAGTGCATCATGCCCTGCCGTGTCCACGAGTGCATCATGCCCTGCCGTGTCCACGAGTGCATCATGCCCTGCCGTGTCCACGAGTGCATCATACTTGCCGTGTTCACGAGTGCATCATACTTGCCGTGTTCACGAGTGCATCATACCTGCAGTGTTTACAAGTGCATCATACCTACAGTGTTTATCAGTGCATCATACCTGCCATGTTCACTAGTGTAACATAACCTGACCTGTTCACTAGAACATCATACCCTGCCATGTTCACTACATCGTACCCTGCCAGGTTCATTAGATCGTACCCTGTCATGTTCACTAGAACATCATACCCTGAAATATTCACTAGATCATACCCTGCCCTGTTCACTAGAGCAATATACCCTGCCATGTTCACTAATACAACATACCATGCCATGTTTACTAGAGCAACATACCCTGCCATGTTTACTAGAGCAACATACCCTGCCATGTTTACTGGAGCAACATACCCTGCCATGTTTACTAGAGCAACATACCCTGCCATGTTCACTAGAGCAACATATCCTGCCATGTTTATTAGAGCATCATATCCTCCCATGTTCACCAGAACATCGTACCCTGCCATGTTCACTAGAACATCATAACTGCCCTGTTCACCAGAACATTATAACTGCCATGTTCACCAGAGCAACATACCCTGCCATGTTCACTAGAGCAACATACCCTGCCACGTTCACTAGAGCAACATACCCTGCCACGTTCACTAGAGCAACATACCCTGCCACGTTCACTAGAGCAACATACCTTGCCACGTTCACTAGAGCATCATACCCTGCCACGTTCACTAGAGCATCATACCCTGCCATGTTAACTAGAGCAACATACCCTGCCATGTTAACTAGAGCAACATACCCTGCCATGTTAACTAGAGCAACATACCCTGCCATGTTAACTAGAGCAACATACCCTGCCATGTTAACTAGAGCAACATACCCTGCCTTGTTAACTAGAGCAACATACCCTGCCATGTTAACTAGAGCAACATACCCTGCCATGTTAACTAGAGCAACGTACCCTGCCATGTTAACTAGAGCAACGTACCCTGCCATGTTAACTAGAGCAACGTACCCTGCCATGTTCACTAGAACAATATACCCTCCCTGCTACCTACCTGGAGGGTATTCTGGGGAATACCACACGTAGTCCGGGAATACCACACGTAGTCCAACGTACGAACCCCAGCCCGGTTGATCCGGAACTGACTTTAGGTATCTGCCCAGCTTCCTCTTGAAGGCAGCCAGGGGTCTATTGGTAATTTCCCTTATGACTGGTGGGATGCTGTTGAACAGTCTTGGACCCCGGACACTTGTTTTCTCTTAGTGGCGGCCCCTACTATTCATTTGGGGTATGTTGCATCGCCTGCCAAGTCTTTTGCTTTCGTATGGAGTGATTTCTGTGTGAAGATTAAGGACCAGTCCCAGGTGTAGATTATGATGTCTCTCTATCTCGCCTGTGCTTCAGTTGAGTACAAGTCAAGTGCTTCCAAGCGTTCCTAGTAGTTAAGGTGTTTGATGGAACTTGAATGTGGAGTAAAGATTCTCTGTACGTTCTCTAGATCCGCGATTTCACCTGCCTTGAATGGAGATGTTAATATACAGCAGTATTCCAGCCATGGGAGAACAAGTGGTTTAAAAGGATTTTCATTGGCTTGGCATCTCTTGTTTTGAACGTTCTCGTTATCCATCCTATTATTTTCCTCGCAGATGTGATAGTGGTACTGTTGTGATCTTTGAAGGTGAGATCCTCACACATTACCACTCCCAGGTCCTTCACATTACTTTTCCGCTATATTGTGTGATTAGAGTTTGTAGTATACTCAGTCCTAGCTATTATTTCCTCCAGTTTTCCATAACGGAGTAGTTGGAATTTGACTTCATTGAACATCATATTGTTCTCCGTTGCCCATTTGAAAACTTGGTTTATATCTTGGAGATTTACTGTGTCCTCAAGCGATGACATTCTCATGCAGATCCTGGTATCGTCTGCAAAGAATGATACATCTCTGTCTATGTCTGATATGAGGATGAGGAACAGGATGGGGGCGAGTACTGTGCCTTGTGGACCAGAGCTTTTCACTATGGCAGCTTGCGATTTAACTCTGTTTACCACTACTCTTTGTGTTTGATTGATTAGAAAGTTGAAGATCCATCTCCCTCACTTTTTCATTTATCCCTTTAGCACGCATTTTGTGTGCTATTGCACTTCTCAAAGGCTTTTGCAAAGCCTTTGTATATAAGACCTTATAGTGGTCCAGTAGTTACGAGAGGCAGGAGCGACCTGCTCTGAACCAATGTTGCCCTGGATTGTGCAGTTGTTGGAATCCAAGTGGTTTGCAATCCTGCTTCTTAGAACTCTTTCAAAGATTTTTATGATGTGGGACGTTAAAGCTATTTGTCTATAGTTATTAGCTATTGCTTTGCTGCCACCTTTATGGAGTGGGGCTATATCCGTTGTTTTTAGTGACTGTGGAATCTCGCCTGTCTATGCTCCTTCTCCATAGCATACTTAGGGCCCGTGAGTGGGGTTTCTTGCAGTTCTTAATGAACACAGAGTTCAACGAGTTTGGGCCTGGGGCTGATGTTCAATAGAGCAACATGCCCTGCCATGTTCACTAGAGCAACATGCCCTGCCATGTTCACTAGAGCAACATGCCCTGCCATGTTCACTAGAGCAACATGCCCTGCCATGTTCACTAGAGCAACATGCCCTGCCATGTTCACTACAGTAACATGCCCTGCCATGTTCACTAGAGCAACATGCCCTGCCATGTTCACTAGAGCAACATGCCCTGCCATGTTCACTAGAGCAACATGCCCTGCCATGTTCACTAGAGCAACATGCCCTGCCATGTTCACTAGAGCAACATGCCCTGCCATGTTCACTAGAGCAACATGCCCTGCCATGTTCACTAGAGCAACATGCCCTGCCATGTTCACTAGAGCAACATGCCCTGCCATGTTCACTAGAGCAACATGCCCTGCCATGTTCACTAGAGCAACATGCCCTGCAGCACTCAATATAATCGTTTTAAACTTGACTTTCAGTGTTGTGTTCAGGTTTCATAAATCATCATCTGGGAGCATAAACGTTGCCACAGTCGTAATACTTGTTTCTCTTACGTTCATTATTGTATATTAAAACAAATTGTGGAAACGTGAGGCAAGTTATAATGTTAATTACTGGGTGGGTAACACCCACTGCGTGTTAACAGGTGGGTGTTGGGAGTGCTAGGTGGCGCTATACGTGCTACCTTCCATAATTATAATGGAATCTTGCTTTATTGTGTATGAAGTAACATGTAATGCGTTTAGTTGTGTGCCACCAACACTCACTGTAAGGAACATCAACTATACACAGGTACTGTCCGTTGCCAACACTCACTGTAAGGAACACCAACCATACACAGGTACTGTCCGTCGCCTACACTCACTGTAAGGAACATCAACTATACACAGGTACTGTCCGTTGCCAACACTCACTGTAAGGAACATCAACTATACACAGGTACTGTCCGTCGCCAGCACTCACTGTAAGGAACACCAACCATACACAGGTACTGTCCGTTGCCAACACTCACTGTAAGGAACATCAACTATACACAGGTACTGTCCGTCGCCTACACTCACTGTAAGGAACATCAACTATACACAGGTACTGTCCGTTGCCAACACTCACTGTAAGGAACATCAACTATACACAGGTACTGTCCGTGAATGAATGGTTCAGAGAACCGACGAGTTGGTAAATTAGACACATATGCAACACTTGGGTATCTTTATTGAGGAAACGTTTCGCCACACAGTGGCTTCATCAGTCCATACAAAGGAGAATCGTCGGTTCTCTGAACCATTCATTCACATCCTGTCTGACACTGCAACATCTTGGTATCTTAATACAGGGATTTCTTCGCTTGCCTATTCCTTGGGCACGACCTACTTCCACATTGAACAAATGTGACATCTCCTACAACTGCTGCACCTCTCCTGTCTACAGTATATAAGCTCCCTCTGCTCATATGCTGTTATTCTATTCAAGATTGATGGACTGACAACATCGTCTCAAGATTGAGGGCCTGACAACCTCACACTCCTCCTGTTCTTCACGATTCTCCTTTGTATGGACTGATGAAGCCACTGTGTGGCGAAACGTTTCCTCAATAAAGATACCCAAGTGTTGCATATGTGTCTAATTTACCAACAGGTACTGTCCGTTGCCAACACTCACTGTAAGGAACATCAACTATACACAGGTACTGTCCGTCGCCTACACTCACTGTAAGGAACACCAACCATACACAGGTACTGTCCGTTGTCAACACTCACTGTAAGGAACATCAACTATACACAGGTACTGTCCGTTGCCAACACTCACTGTAAGGAACACCAACCATACACAGGTACTGTCCGTTGCCAACACTCACTGTAAAGAACATCAACTATACACAGGTACTGTCCGTCGCCTACACTCACTGTAAGGAACACCAACCATACACAGGTACTGTCCGTTGCCAGCACTCACTGTAAGGAACATCAACTATACACAGGTACTGTCCGTTGCCAACACTCACTGTAAGGAACATCAACTATACACAGCAGGGAAACGCTAATTAATAATCTTGAGGTTAATGATGAGCTTGGGGAAAGTGATCACAAATCACTCAGTTTTAATATATCATGGAATTACCCTAATAATGACAATCAAGTCTCTGTCCCTGACTTCCGCCTGGCTGATTTCATAGGACTGAAAAAATACCTGGGTAGGCTGAACTGGAATGACCTGACAGTGGGTCAGGTAGGTGGTGATTGCCAATATGACGTTTTCCAGAGAATAGTTCTAGCTGCTCAGACAACTTATGTTCCTATAGGAAATCAGATCAAACAAAATGATCCTAAATGGATGAACAATAGATTAAAACATCTCATTGGTCAAAGAGAGGCATATATAGGCGAATCAAAAGAGGAGAGGGGCAATTAGGTAATCAATATATTCAGTTAAAGAGAGAAATAAAAAGGGAATAAGAAAAGCAAAAAGAGACTATGAGTTAAAGTTGCGAGAGAATCGAAGACTAACCCAAAGGATTTTTCAGGTATACAGAAGTAAGATTAGGGACAAGATAGGCCCACTCAAAGTCACTCAGGTCAGCTCACCGACAGTGATAAGGAAATGTGTAGAATGTTTAACACTTACTTTCTCTCAGTTTTTACACAGGAAGATACTAGCGATATTCCAGAAATAATTAATTATGTAGAACAGGATGATAGTAAACTATGCACGATTAGGGTCACAAGTGACATGGTCCTTAGACAAATAGATAAATTGAAACCTAACAAATCCCCAGGCCCTGATGAACTGTATGCAAGGGTTCTAAAGGAATGAAAAGAGGAGCTTAGCAACCCGTTGGCTAATTTTTTCAACATATCACTGCAAACTGGCATGGTGCCAAATAAGTGGAAAATGGAAAATGTGATACCTATTTTCAAAGCGGGTGACAGGTCCTTAGCTTCAAACTATAGACAATAAGCCTAACCTCCATAGTGGGAAAAATTTATGGAATCAATAATTGCCGAGGCAATTCGCAGCCATCTTGAAAAGCATAAATTAATCAACGAATCTCAGCACGGTTTTACAAAAGGGCGTTCCTGCCTTACAAATTTAATAACTTTTTCCCCTAAGGTGTTTGAGGAGGTAGATCATGGTAATGAATATGATATTGTGTTTTGGACTTCAGTAAGGCTTTTGATAGAGTCCCACATCAGAGACTATTGAGGAAATAGGCACACGGAATAGGAGGAAAAATTTTTTTCCTGGATAGAGCATGGTTGACAAAGGCAGCAGAGAGTTTGCATAAATGGGGAGAAATCAGAGTGGGGAAGTGTCACAAGCGGTGTTCCACAGGGGTCAGTATTGGGCCCCTTGTTGTTCACAATCTACATAAACGACATAGAGGAGGAAAAAAGCGACATAAGCAAGTTTGCCGATGACACCAAAATAGGCGTCCAATTCATTCAAATGAGGACATTGGGAGCACTCCAGGAAGATTTGAATAGACTGATGCAGTGGTCGGAGAAGTGGCAGATGCAGTTTAATATAGATAAATGCAAAGTTCTAAATATTGGACAGGACAATAACCATGCCACATATAAACTAAAAAATTTAGATCTTAATACTACTGATTGGGAAAAGGATTTAGAGTTCTGGTTAGCAGTAATCTAAAACCAAGACAGCAGTGATAAGTTCCAATAAAGCGAACAGAATCCTTGGCTCATTCAAGAAGCATAAATAATAGGAGCCCTCAGGTTGTTCTTCAACTCTATATCCTTGGTTAGGCCTCATCTAGATTATGCTGCACAGTTTTGGTCACCGTATTACAGAATGGATATAAATGCTCTGGAAAACGTTACAAAGGAGGATGACAAGTTGATTCCATTCAGAAATCTTCCCTATGAGGATAGACTGAGGGCCCTGAATCTGCACTCTCTAGAAAGGCGTAGAATTGGGGGGATATGATTGAGGTGTATAAATGGAAAACAGGAATAAATAAAGGTGATGTAAATAGCGTGCTAAAAATATCTAGTATTGATAGGACTCGCAGCAATGGCTTTAAGTTGGATAAATTCAGATTCAGAAGGATATAGGAAAGCATTGGTTTGGTAATAGAGTTGTCGATGAGTGGAACAAACTCCTGAGTACAGTTATAGAGGCTAAAACTTTGTGTAGTTTGAAAAATAGGCTAGATAAATATAGAGTGGGTGCGGTGGTGTGAGTTGGACCTGACTAGTTTGTGCTACTAGGTCAGATGCCGTGCTCCTTCCTTAATGAATGTAACCTTACCGGGATGGGTCGGGGCATTGGCTTAAGCCGGTGGGAGATTTGGACCTGCCTCGCATGGGCCAGTAGGCCTGCTGCAGTGTTCCTTCTTTCTTATGTTCTTATGTTCTTATACACATATTAGGTTAGGCAAGATTCTCCATGAAACGAAACAGGTGTCTCCTGCCGCGCGTCGTAGCCTTCACTGGAGCTTTTGGTTTCCTGACCGAAACCTTTTGCTGGATTACCAGTCTACGTCCTTTAGGAACGAGAGAGAGCAACATTTATGTTGATTACATAC
This sequence comes from Cherax destructor, assembly GCA_009830355.1. NCBI lineage: Eukaryota > Metazoa > Arthropoda > Malacostraca > Decapoda > Parastacidae > Cherax > Cherax destructor. The sequence continues at coordinate 4,712 of WNWK01045762.1, read as the reverse complement.
GCATGTTCATATGTGCTGAAAACTGTTAGTGAAGGAAGGTTCAGTGGACTGATGGGGATTCCATCACTCCACTGAAGTGTTACGTCCATTCATTAAGAATTTTCAACTCCTTCACAAGTGTCTTAGAAGGGATAAGAACTAGAATTAAGCACTGGTTCTGGTCGGGTCTGGGGTTCTTCCCAAAAAACTTGTGATCGGATCCCAGTTAGGCGTCACCACCAATATTCTGTTTGAGAAAATCCTTATGGCTGATAGTCCGGCACTGTGGATTCGAATCTCAGACACTGCAAAGATTCAACTTTATATATAGATGGAAAAAGGGAATGAAAATTGATACTTTAATTGGGTTTGGGTTTTAAACCCTGATTTGATCTCTCCCTTTTGTCAACACTTGTGTTAGTTAAAAATTTTGGGCCCAGGGGACGCCGAAGACACTAGCCCGAATGCAAATGGGGTGTGTGTACCCCCCCTATTTGTGGGTTAGGGTTTATTCACAGTTCCCGTCCACCTTCACTGGTTTTTATCACCCTTTCCCGCCTGGGTTTATCATACCTTTTTAAAAACCATGTATGGACTGTGGGGTGGCGCGTGCAGGCCAGGGGGGGTGTGGCGCAGGCCAGGGGAGGGGATGTGCAGGGCCCGGGGGGGTGGACTCACCTGTTGTGGTTAGGGGGCGATTTAAGCCCCGGCCCCTGGTGTGGGGGCGCGTGCATGCGGCGCTGCATGCCCCTTTGTTATCATAACACAGGTGCTAAGACACAAACCAGTTGCTTTGAGATAATTTGTTTGACCAGCTCACACTAAACTTTCAGGGAAACCCGGGGATTTTCCCCTGGTTTTCAAGATGGTATTTTGAGTGTAACTTTACTCTGGCTCAGAGTGGCATCCCAGGAATCCCTGCAAGGGTAAACAAACAAAAAGTCGATCAAAAAAAGATTAACCCAGCACCAGTTGTCCCAGATTATTTTTGACTTTTTAAAAATGGGTTAAAAGGGATGCTTACAGTGTTTGAATGAGTATGCAGCAGACAGCCTGAGTAACGAGAGATCAATAACTTAGTCTGCCAGCGCTGTTATCCTTGGTGGTGGTAACACTGGTTCTTGTGTGTCTGAGCACAATACAGTGTTTGTCTACCTACCTGGAGAGTGTTCCGATGGTCAATGCCCTTGTGGTTTCGTCCCAGACCAGGCCTTCCGGTGGATGACGTGATTAACCAGGTTCTTGGTGCTAGCCGCACATAAGTACCACAGCCCGGCTGATCAGGCACTGACTTAAGAAACTTGTCCAGCTCTTTTTTGAAGACAGCCAGGTGTCTGTTGGTAATCCTCCAAATGTAAGAAGAACGTTAAAATGTCTTGGTCCCTTTCACATTTATTGAGTTTTTCCTTAGTGTACTCATTACACCCTTGTTTCTCATTGGGGGTATTTTGCACCGTCACCAGGCTTCTTTTTATAAATAAATGTTGAAAAAATTTTAAAAATCCTTCTAGAATTTTTCCAGATAAGCCTGTCCCAAGTCCGGGCTCAGAGTAGAAAAATTCTTGGCATTCATCGCTTACATTCCAGGGAGTACAAATCAATGGTCTTCAAACGTTCCCAGAAATTTAGGTGCTTGACTGAATCTATGCAGGCAGTGAAGGCTCACTGCACATTCTCTAGGTCTGCAATTCAATTTGTTGAATAGAGCTGTTAGAATACAACAGTATTCAGCCTAGAGAGAGCAGGTAACGTAGTATCATCACTGATTTGGCATCCCCTTTGTTTTGATGGTTTTTGAATCCACCAATAATTTTTCTTGCTTGTGATAGTGACCGTTGTGATCCTTGAAGGTAAGTTTTTGATATGATCACCCCAGGTCTCTTACATTAGTTTTATGCTCTTGAGTGATTGATTTGTTGTATATTCCGTTCCGTCTTCATTTCTAATCTTTCCAGACGGAGAACTAAAATTTTTGTCCTCACTCGAACACTATTGTCATTGGCCCACTGGAAGACTTTTTTAATAAGCTAGAGGTTTATTTGCCTTGGATGCCACTTATTATTATCGTCTGCGGGTGGAATTGTTATGATTTAGCGGCGTATGTCATATGAAAGGAGGAAGAGAGCAGGATTCAGTACGGCCATTGGGAACAGATTTTCCTACGGCATCCCCCAAATTTTTTACTTTCTTTAAAAAAAAATTTCATCTGCTCACTTTTCCAGTTATTCCTTTTGACCTTTTATGAGCTATTAAAACCATGGTCACACTTAGAAAGGCTTTGAAAAGTCATGTATATTAAGCTGCATTTTGTTTGTCTTCCACGAATCAAGACCACCAGGTCCAGTTGGTGAGGCAGCACGCCGCAAAACCATGCTCCTTGGGTTGTGTAAGTTGAGATTCTTTGATTAGCACCTTGTTTTAAAGATTTTGAATATGTGGGACCTCAACACTATTAGTTGTAGTTTTTTGATTGTTTACTGCTATTTTCTTGGAATGGAGGATGACAGTGGTTTTTAAGGACTGTTGTCTGATTCCTGTGTCCAGGCACCCTCCAAAATATTAGCACGAGATAATTTTTTTCGGGTTCTTAAATATGGAGTTCCACGAGTCAGTGTGTGGGGCAGAATGGGGACATGCATCAACGGCTTTCAAGGGTTGAGGTCAAAAATAATAAAGAAGGCAGGGTTTTGAGTTCATCCATGAAAAACGGTTTGCATTGTCACACTTTCTAAATTTTGATTAAGACTGCTGAAAACATATATTTAGGTAACTAACTTGCATTTTCTTCTTTTTTTTTTCTTAATTGGTTGGTATGTATTTAAACATACTGTTATTTCCTTGAACTCATACTCTCCAGATACTTGTTCAAACATTAAATTAATATTTACTTCCCAGCATATTTCACAAAGGTCAATTTTTTGCTCCGTTAGTGTTTTTATTGTTGAAATTGAATTTTTTTGAATACACCGCCCTTTTACTGGTTGTTTTTGCTGCTGAAGACTTAGTATATGGATATTGAACCTTCGATTAGGTTGGGGTCTGAATTTTGCTGTTTTTTCATTTTCCCCACCAGATCCTCATTTTTTGTTAATATGTTCAAGGGTATTTTTAGCGGCCTTCATCATTTGGGTTAAAAGCGAATTTATTGACCTTAATAGGACCGTGAGGCCGTTCACGAAAAAGTTTTTTTTTGTTTTGTTTTGGGTAAACCCTGTGATCCCATTTTATGGAACAAGTTTTTGGGGGGGTTTGAAAGATTTTTCAAGGATTTGATTTTCAAAACAGTTAACTTTAAACTGCTGGGAGGTTGACCTGGTGGTTATAGGGCAATACAATAACTAGATTCTGATTTTAAAGGTTCTGCCAAAAAATTTGTCATTTTGTGGTGGAAAAATAACGAGTAACTGAGGAAGCACAGACCAAAACCCCCCCCTGGTCTGTTTTTTCCCCAAATCTGAGCAAATTATACCCAAAGGAACCATATTTCATTATCAAAATAATTTTTACATGCTCCCCGGGAAAGTCGAAAAAGGGCTTTCATTCAGTGAGTCCGTTTAAGACTTTTTGTTCAAAAAAATAAATGTTATATTATTCTTGTTGATATTTTGTTAGTTTTAATATTTTGGGCCTTGGCCAGCCATTTGTTTGTTTCCAGTCCATCATGGTTACGGGGTTTTTAATATCTTATTTTTTTACATTCTTTTTAGCTTTCCTTTTTTTAACCTTTTTAAAAGTTTGGGGTTCAACCACTTTTGGACCCGGGGGCCCTGGGCATGGAAAAAAAAATCAAGCTGGTAATTTTTTTCATGCAGGGGCCCGATCACGGGGCCCACTTTTTCCCCTTTTTTTTGGAATGCTGGTAATACGGGTTTTTGCGGGTGGTAAAAAGTGATATGAAATTTTTTGTGTCGGGAAAAGGGGGTTAGCATTTTCCCCCCTTGGGGGATACTGGGGAACCCCGGGGTTTGTGTGCGGGATACTTTTTTGGGCCCCCTCCTCTTTTCCTTTCCCCCCAGCCCCGAGGGCCCCTTTGGGTTTTAAAGTTTTATTAGGGGGTGGCCCCTACAAAACTGTATTTCCAGTAGGGAAAAGTGTTCTAAGTTTCCTCAAGTGCTGGTTTTTTTTTTTAGCCATGGTATTGGTTTTATTTTTTCCAAAATTTTTTATGCCCCAATAAACATTTAAAATTTTTGAACCAGTTTTTTGGTTAATTTTTTCTTTTTCCACTGAATTTGGGGGTTGTATGTGTTTCTTTAATATTTTTTGAATTTTCATATCAGTCTCCTTTCCCCCCCCTTCTGCCGTCTCCGGAATTTATTCTCTGTATTGATTGAACAAGTCACTAGTTGGCGCAGTCCTTCATAATAACACTTGTGTCTTTTCGCCGATGCCCGTGGTTGGAATTCCCCCGGGGGTTTCCCAAAAAAATTTTCCGACGGACGAGATCAGAGTTTTTAAAACGATTTTTTAAAAAGAAAATCCCCGACGGGAATTTTTTTACTTAGTGGGTTTTTGCCCCAAAGGTTTTTTTTTTAAAAATGAAATAACTGAAGATTAGAAAAAAAAGAAGACAGTGGAAGACGAGGTAGTCAGCCCCCAGCCAGGAGCGGGGTGAAGCCTAGCCCTTTAAGAATCTGATCATCACCTCCCCTGGGGGACTGATTACCTTATCTTCCACTGTCTTCTTTCTGTATATACTAATACAGTTTTACTTAAAAAACCATATTGTATTG
>WNWK01045761.1:0-14588 GCA_009830355.1 Cherax destructor | reverse complement strand
TTACTTTTCCGCTCTATTGTGTGATTAGAGTTTGTTGTATACTGTCCTAGTTTATTTCTTCCAGTTTTCCAAAAAGGGAAATTAATTTTGTCTTCATTGAACATCTATTGTTCTCCGTTGCCCATTGGAAAACTTGGTTTATATCTTCTTGGAGATTTGTGTGTGTGTGTACACACGCAAACACAACCTATTTACAATTTCATATTAAAATTTTTTGTGAGGAGCTTGATCTCTCTTTGCCCTCCTCCTCTTCTGACTTGACATGTTGGATCAATATATTTACCTTTGGGACCTCGTATGGAGTCATCTTGCACGTCGTTGTCTAGCTCGTTACACTTCTTCACTGCTCTTACGCTGAAGTGCTTCTGATGTCTCTATGACCGTTGAGTGCTCTGCTGCCATCCATGTCCTTTCATCCTACTTTTTTCTCGCTGGTTAAGAGTTTGTGTCCTTGAGCATTAAAGCAAAACTTACGTATATAATGAGCATACATCTCTTCTGTGCTCCAAAGGTCATGAGATCTACGTCACCTTAGCTGGAGCACAGCAGTTCCTCAGTAGGCTGGAGGTAAATATATAAACTGTCTAGATTTTCATTGTATATTTGGTGGGTTGAGGGTTCACATTACTCGTGGGGAATTGTAGATGACAATTTACAAATTTAAAAAAATAAATAGTTTAGTACTTTTCCTTGCTAAGCGCAGTAGTAAATCCTTTTACTGAGTTTCAGCCTGTATGATGTTTTAACAGATTCACATTATGTAACTAGCCTTATAAACATGGCTTCATGGACACCTTAGAGACACTATACAGTATGTATGATTTACTTTGCTGGAACATCCTCAGCATTCTGCTTCCACGAGCATAATAGTCACACCCACAGTGATTAACTTGGTTTTCACCTCTAAGATTTTTCTCCTGACTTCGGGAGACTAACAATGTAACCCATCTTAATAACAGTCACTCTCACTATTGCTAAAATAGTCAAGTAAGTGACTTTAATGAATCTTAGAAAGCGATTATTTGATTGTATTTTTTTAGTGCTCTCCGTGGGTCCTTCTTTACTGTTCATGCATTAAAACGTTTTCTCGCCTTTATCGTGTATTTCATTAATTGGCGTTGTGGTATGCCAATATTATTTAATTTATTAATAGACAATCTAATCTGACTAAACCAAACCTAACTCAAGCAAACTGTACGTTAAGAATCCACAATGTTTCTGAGGATTTGAAAGAACAACGAAGGAGAGCATGCTCTTCCAGGGGGACAACCCCGCGCCCGCCCTTGAGGCTGCTGAGGGCTCTTGATTCAAGGACTTAGAATTGTCATCCACTTTCTTGGAACAAACTCTATACAATTAATACAATTAATACAAATAATAATACAAATAATAATACAAATAATAATAATAATAATAATACAAATAATAATAATAATAATAATAATAATAATAATAATTATGTTTCCTGGTCGATCACCATGCCCAGCCCATCTAGGGCAGGGTAGGTGCCAAGTCTGGAGCTTGAAACCATCTGCGGCTCGCAAGCCTGCCCTTCCTGTCAGCCTCCTTGGGGCGGGAAGGTGGCAGACCAGAGAGGCCTAGCATCTATCTACCTACCTGCCTCGCGCTGGTGGGGATTGTGGCTAGGCCTGAGGCCAGTTGGTCCCGCCGCTGAGGGGTACCCCTCCCATGGAGACATAGGTCTCTGATACTCCCACGCCAGGGAGCCGGAGCCGGGTCGTCATCTGGTTAAGACCCGGGCCGGGAGAATTCCCAGTGAATCAACACCTCCTCCTCCTATGTTTCCCTCCTCTCGGAACCCGGTTCACAACCCCCGTCTAGGACACCAGGCTCCTGACGTAGTAGGTGTGGCGAGTTTGATTAGAGTATGGGAGAGAGAGTTTGGTAGAAGAATCCCGGAGGACATCCTCTTCCCCCCCAACCTCCTGGGAAATTGTACAATGAGCTGATGGGATGAGCAGGTGGACGTGAAATATCCACCCACTTGTGACCGAGAGATTCCCAACAAAGGAAGGAGTGAAGGGAAAATTTTATGGTGTTGGTTGGGGAGAGGTTGATCCTGATTCTCAAGCAACCTTCACTCCTGACTGGCACCAGCCACATCACCTCTACTACCTCAACTACCCCACTAACTCAACCACACCACCACCTCAACCACACCACCACCCCCACCACCCCTCACCTCCACCACCCACAAGACTGGAAGCACCTTCAGGCACTATCACTTAAATACTAAACACATGAATAACAGTAATATCCTGGAACCCTAAGAAACTCCATAACACAGACACAGGGAGGAATACATGTTACCTGAGTCACTCTCTAATCAAACAGGCAACAGTGATGTCTAGACAACAACCAATCAACGTTGCTGTGCGATCACGTGACCTCCTTACATGAATATCAAAATAGACAGGTAAGAGACACGTCTGGTACTGTCCACTTTACTCCTGACACCTGTTCACCTTGCATGATTCGTATTATTAAATGATAAACACGCCAAATATATAAATTCAACAATATACATGTAAACGTTTGAACATAAATCATGAACATACATTCCCAATCCGGTTTCATATTGGCAATGTATAAGGTTAAATTAATAAAAATAAGACAAAGGTAAATTTAAAACACAGTGCAAACGGTTCTCAGCCTTATCTGTCTTTATTTGAAGACTTATTTCATAATACTATATTCAGCCTGGATAGGATTTGTTGGGCAAAAGTTTCCAAAAATCATAAAACTGCCTCTATATTGAACGATGATGTTGGTAGAAGTGATGAAAAACGATTGTAAATAGTGCCTTCGACATAGGCCAGATTACTTAATGACAAGTCTGGATATTTTGGAAATCCTGGAGATGGTTACGGATGTTACGGTGTATGGTGCAAGCATTGTTCTATTTGTTCCATTGGCAAGAATACGTATGTTCATTGATGCATTGCTTTAGGCTTTTAGAAGTTTTTCCAGTGTGTACTCAAAGACTTCACATGTGATGGTGTGGGACAAACAACTAGATGCCTCAAACAACTCATCAGTAAACATAATTAGGCTTCCCAAAGGGATTGTTTGACCAAATGATGAACAGCTCAGCGGCTTTTTTTTTTTGTGTGGAATCATAGAAGTGAAATGGCCTTGGTCCTATGACTCGAGTGACTGGCGGAACACTACTGTTGTGAGTTGATGGTGGTTCTTTAAGTGTAGCAACAAACTTGGCTCGTGGGGTTGACTATATGTTCAACCATCCTTCTGACTGAGAAAGTACGATCGAAGGCAAAATAGACCAGTGACTTAACAACGCTTATAAGTCACTCTTTATATATTCCCGACCTTCCTAGATATACGGTCCAATGTGTCTAGCCTCTTGATAACTATTTTGAATGCCTCTTTTTCTAAACAAATTCAAATTCAAATCATGCCAAAAGTTCTTAGGTAGATGCAGAATGAGGAGACCTAACAATTACTTAAATCTTAAATCAAACTTATAATGATTCTTAAGAGGAAAGAGAATAAGGAAGCGAGGTGTGATCTTACTAATTAAGAATAACTGAACTTCGAGGAAAAGTTTTTTCGAATTGAAGAAAATTCTCATATTACACAGGAAGAATATCTACAAAAGACACTAATATAGTATTAGCAGCTATCTACACTCGGCCACAGAACCACATGAATACAATCAAGAAACAGCTTTCAGAAATAAGTGAAATCATATGATGAGAATAAAAGACACACGTGAGCAAATAAGTTTGGACATTTTATTATGACTATTTTCAGTGCTGGGCTTCTTCACTCCAAGATCCCAGGATCGAAACGTAGTAGCCATAGTAAAATATCCTAAGTGTCTACTCACGCATCTTTAAACATAAGTTGTCTGTATCATATTTCAAATTTGCACCATAGTGCAAATTTGAAATATGATACCGATATTCTACACAACTGTATTGCTCAAACTGATAACTGTTGATTCAGGGAAGCATTGCCTTACCCCAATTCATTAGACAGTCGTGGCCGTTCCTATGTATCACGCATGGATTATTGATATTATTCATATGACAGGAATATTGATATGTATTCATTAATGTGTGCCTAAATCTCTGGGCTTCTTTTTTCCAAGTAAATCTTGTCATAGCCCCCACAAGATTTTGGTTTCTTGTGGGCTAGAACCTTGATTGTAGTGCTAGTGGTAACAGCAAGCCATAGGACACCCTAATATATGTAGTCAGTTTATGTTCATTTTATACAGGAAGGGTAAACAGAACAGAACAGTGTGGTAAAGACACATGTGCAGATACCCCAAAGATATATCAGTTTTTTTTTAGTTGTAGCTACAGTGAGATTTAAAAGGTAGAGGGGGGATACAAGGAGAATGACATAAAAAGAAGGTTTATGAAATAAAGGAGGAGGCAGCTAATGTAAGAAATAAAAAACCCACTGGGGGAAAGAGGGGGCGGGAGAGTAAAAGACAATGAGATTGAAGAGAATGGAGTAATTTAAAAAAATGAAGTGTTAGATTTTTAAAAAAAAGCAACAAGAAAGTGGAAGTGGGAGGGAAGAAGAGATACATGGGGAAATGGTGAGGTAAAGAGAGTATAAGGGAGAAAATTAGCATATGAGGGGTTTTTTACGAGAACTGATGAAGGGGGGAGGAGATAGGGAGGGAAAAAGAGAGGTTAAGAACATAAGAATGGAGGAACCCCGCAGAAGGCCAACTCCCCGACAAGGCAAGTCCTTATCAAAACCCCCCCACCCAAAACCAAGCAATGTGAAATGAGAGAAATGAGTGAGTGGGTGAGATATTATCAAAAATTTTTTTTTAATAAAAAAAGGGTTTTTGGGAAGGAGATAAATGTTAAGAAAGCCTAGGAACGAATGGATTTAACATTTAAAAATAGGAGAGGAGAGTTATTAGATGGAGAGTTGTAATTTAACTGTTGTGTCTTTGTAGTTGCGTAATTAATCCTGACGTTCGTCATGGAGGAAGTAATTTACTAGTCATAGAGGCACAACGGTCCTTAGACACATCACAGGGAACAATGGACCTTCTGGACTATGAACCATTTTAAAAAATGCCGAAGAGAACCATCGACTTTTTCTCTCCTGTTTTCTTCCTTCTCTTCCCTTTTAATATCTTTCATTATAACTGAACAGGGAAGTACACTGGGAAAGACTGATTACAGAGGATTTGGAAGTTACAACGAGGATATCTATACCTGGAGATTTTTCGGGTCAACGCCCCGCACCCCGGATCTGTGACCAGTTATTCTGCTGAGAATAACTATCTACTTCTGTCTTTTCATATTCAATGAAAACAAGGGAAAAATATATCATACTATAATAGGAAAAATGTCATGGGATTTACAGGAGAGATTAAAGTACAGCAGATTTAAGACGCTGGTCACAATTACCTCTACTTAGTGGTTATATAAATGGTTCAGAAAACTGAGATGCTGGTGAAGGGCTCTTGATGTAAGAATTGCATCAATTCTCCTATTTTTTGAATCGAGTCTCTATGCCTTCTATTTACCCTGACGCTGTGTGATCCCCGTAGGGTTAAACTCTCCCCCTATGATTGTTAAAAAAATAATAATAATAATAATAATAATAAAATATTATTATTATTATTATTATTAATACTATTCTATCTTAATTCCTCGTATCTCAGTAATGCCACTCACAGAGCTGTGTGTGCCAGTTATTCTGCTTTAGTTACCACCAGTTCTGCTGCGACAACATTACTTACTAGTCCATATCAGGGTGATCGTTGTCAAATGGTCGTCCTGATGTAGGTGCTGAAAAAAACCGGGATTCCACTGACTTCAGCTTGTCTCAGCATAGTATCTAGTCAAAACATATAAATGCAAAGTGCTTGTCTAGTTGATTTTTGAATGTTTTTATTGTCTTCGCACTTACAACTTTATTGGGAACTTTTCACAGTGTGCTATAATTCTGTTTGCCATAAAACTTGCATAAGTTCGTGTTGCACCTTCTGCTTTGCAGTTTTATGTGACTATTTCAAGTTGTTGACTCATTTAGCACTTCAAATTTTTTCTTTTGCTTTAGCGTTTTAAATATATTCGATATATTAAAGGGTTTTTAAATCGATCTCTCTCAGTCTCAATTTCGTAGGAGGAAAAAAAGACGAGTGCTTTCTGCTTTCTTCAGAGTGTTAACGATGGCACGAACATTGCTGTTCTTCACTGTACCATATATAGCTTAATCATTTATGTAGTCTGGAGGCGATAATTGGACGACGTATTCAAGATGAGGTCTAACATGTCTATTTTAAAAGTCAGTCGAAGTTCCTAGGTATGAAATCTAACACTCAGTTAAGTTTGTTGCTCGTACTGGCCTTGTTTGGTACATCAGAGATCATTTCTTATGATTACTCAAAGGTCCTTTTTTTTCTCATTTCAGATAGTTTGTGGAAAACCATTTTGTATTCATGTTGAAGACTTATATTCAAAATACAGTTCTTTACACTTATCATTATAGAGACACCTTCTGCATCTTCGACCACAGCGCTAACCAGTCCTGATCTTTTTCAATACTTAAAATATCTGCCTTGCATGCCGTGGTATTCAACAATTTTTTGTGTTCATCTACAAATTTTGCTCTGTTAGATGTTAGTCTTGTCTCAAGATCATTTACATACATTGTGAAGAAAACTGGACCAAGAACCCATCACTGTGGAACCCCATTCACTACGTCTAGCCACTCAAATACCTCTCCGCTCATACTTTGTTTCCTGTTCACGAACCAGTCATTTAACTGGGCAAAAAGATTGCTTCTCAAATCAAGTGCTTTTTTTGTTTTAGCCAGCAGCTCGTCGATAGGTTACCTAGTCGAATACGTTTTGGAAATTTTAAATAGCCTACATTCGGTGGGATTTTTCATCCCAGTTGATAGAATTTTAGAAAAGATGATGGTTTGCTGTGAAATACTTTGCTTCTGGTTATTTGGTTATTATTTTCCTCTCCTCTCTTCCTCTCTTTCTCTCTCTCTCTGAGAGAGAGAGAGAGAAACGATGTGTAAGCTGACAGGTCGTGAGAAAGACACTATGTTGCAGGGAAACCTTTTTATTAGACGAAATGATGTAATAAAAGGTTTTTCTGCAACATATTGTCTTTCTCCCCAAAGGAAAAAGGAGAAAAAGGAGAGAGAGAGAGAGAGAGAGAGAGAGAGAGAGAGAGAGAGAGAGATAAAATAAAAGTATTGTGGGGGGAAAAGGGGGGTAGGAGTAGGACTGTGTGTTGCGCGTGTACTCACCTTTACGTGATTGCGGGGTCGAGTTTGAGCTTCTGGCTTTATGGCCCCTGTCATCCTGTACTTAAAATTATGTATGGAGCCTGCCATCACCAGTTGTCGTCACGGTCATTCTGCTCCTTGAAACCCTGAGGCTTAAAATACTTCCGATTTCCCTGTGATTCATATGTCTAAATTTCAACTATACCCTCTCGCTTTCATTTCCAGCCTCTCTAACAGTAAATATATAAATATAAAATAATACTGAAAAACACATACGGGAAACAAGTACACAAGGGCACAGTTTGTAGCTCAAGACAAAAATGGACCATAGGGATGTCAGAAAGTATATCTTCAACTTAAGGGTAACAGGAAGAGGAATGACCTGAAATTAGTAGTCGCAAAGCAGGCTCCATACTTAGTTTTAAAAATACGTATGAGAAGACGAATGTGGCCATGAAAAAGTAAATCCGGCAAGTTGGAAATTAAAGAGACTGAGACAGAAACCGAGAATCGACTCTTGCAACCACAAATAGTAGAAGATCAAGACAGTAACGTAAAAACAACAACAATCATAACGAACAGGCCAGAAGCTAAAACTCGAATCCTGCAACCTTAAATAGGCTAGTACAAATAGATGAGTAGACACACAAACATATAGAAACACACACACACACACACACACACACACACACACACACACACGACAGTACGAAAACATAGCATCGAAAGTCAAGTCTGACCCGAAACTGCTGTATAGCCAAATTAGGAGGAAGACAACAGTCAAAGACCAGGTGATCAGGCTGAGGAAAGAAGGTGGGAAGTTCACAAGAAACGATCAAGAGGTATGTGAGGAGCTCAACACGAGATTTAAGGAAGTATTTACAGTGGAGACAGGAAGGACCCTGGGAAGACAGAACAGAGGGGGATATCAACAAGGAATATACCAACAAGTGTTGATGACATACACACAACTGAGGAGGAGGTGAAGAAGCTGCTAAGTGACCTTGATACCTCAAAGGCGATGGGACCAGACATCTCCCCGTGGGTCCTCAGAGAGGGAGCAGAGATGCTGTGTGTGCCACTAACCACGATCTTCAACACATCACTCGAAACTGGGCAACTACCTGAGGTATGGAAGACAGCAAATGTAGTTCCGATTTTTAAGAAAGGAAACAGAAACGAGGCACTAAACTACAGACCAGTGTCACTGACGTAATAGTATGCAAAGTCATGGAGAAGATTATCAGGAGGAGAGTGGTGGAGCACCTGGAACGGCACAAGATTATAAACGACAACCAGCACGGATTTATGGAAGGCAAATCCTGTGTCACAAACCTTCTGGAGTTTTATGACAAAGTAACAGAAGTAAGACACGATAGAGAGGGTGGGTTGATTGCATTTTATTGACTGCAAGAAGGCCTTCGACAGTTCCTCACAAGAGATTAGTACAGAGTGAGGATCGGCGCGAATAACAGGAAGGGCACTGCAAAGGATCAGAGAATACCTGACAGGTAGGCAACAACGAGTCATGGTACGTGATGAGGTATCATAGTGGGCGCCTGTGACGAGCGGGTTCCACAGGGTCAGTCCTAGGACCAGTGCTATTTTGGTATATGTGAATGACATGATGGAAGGGATAGACTCAGATCAGAAGTGTCCCTGTTCGCAGATGATGTGAAGTTAATGAGAGAATCAAATCAGATGAGGATCAGGCAGGACTTCAAAGAGACCTGGTCCAGCAACTGGCTTCTCGAATTTAACCCCGCCAAATGGAAAGTTATGAAGATCGGGGAAGGGCAAAGAAGACCGCAGACAGAGTATAGGCTAGGTGGCCAAAGACTGCAAACCACACTCAAGGAGAAAGATCTTGGGGTGAGTATAACACCGAGCACGTCTCCTGAAGCACACATCAACCAGATAACTGCTGCAGCACATGGGCGCCTGGCAAACCTGAGAATAGCGTTCCGATACCTTAGTAAGGAATCGCTCAAGACACTGTACACCGTGTACGTCAGGCCCATATTGGAGTACGCAGCACCAGTTTGGAACTCACATCTGGTCAAGCTCGTCATAATATTAGAGAAAGTGCAAAGGGGAATGTCCTACGAAGGAAGGTTAAGGGAAATATGCCTGACGACACTGGAGGACAGGAGGGTTAGGGAAGACATGCTAACGACATTTAAAATACTGCGTGGAATTGACAAGGTGGGTTTAAACAGGATGTTCCAGAGATGGAACTCAGAAACAAGGGGTCACAATTGGGAAAAAACTCGGGATGAGTCAAAGGAATACTAGGAAGTATTTCTTTAGTCATAGAGTTGTCAGGAAGTAGAATAGTCTGGAAAGTGACGTAGTGGAGCAGGAACCATACATAGTTTTAAGACGATGTTTGATAAAGCTCATGGAATGGGGAGAGAGTGATCTAGTAGCGATCAGTGAAGAGGCGGGGCCAGGAGCTATGAATCTACCCCTACAACCACAAATAGGCGAGTACACACACACACAGGAGCTATGACTCAACCCCTGCAACCACAATTAGGTGAGTATACACACACACACACACACTTCAATCAATAAGACAGGAAAAAAGCAAACTTTCAGTGTATATAGACTGATAGATGTTTGACAACTCTTAATCGTTCTAATATCCTTTTCCTTTTTTTTGTCGTTAACTGATACAGGTCTGTCCTGGCGACCAATGAGAGGTGGCGGCCTTGTGTGTGGTGCTGAAGGTTGTCCTCCAAGACACTTGCTATCACTGCAATATTTCCTGTTAGAAGGATATCAGGAAGGTTCTCTTTATAAAGACAGGCTTCCACTGCTACATTGTTTTCTGAGTGTATAGTTTGAAGGATATTAGGAAAGTTCTCTTCCGAGCCACAAACTATTATTGTTGTATTACCTGAGAGGATCTCTTTGCTTCCTATGTACATGGTGAGAGGATCTCTTTGCTTCCTATGTACATGGTGAGAGGATTTCTTTTTTTCCTATGTACATAGTGGGGGATCTCTTTGCTTCCTATGTACATAGTGAGAGGATCTCTTTGCTTCGTATGTGCATGGTAGAGGATCTCTTTGCTTCCTATGTCCATGGTGAGAGGATCTCTTGCTTCGTATGTGCATGGTGAGAGGATCTCTTTGCTTCCTATGTACATGATGAGAGGATCTCTTTTCTTCCTATGTGCATGGTGAGAGGATCTCTTGTTCCTTGGGGCATGGTGAGAGGATCTTTGCTTCCTATGTGCATGGTGAGAGGATCTCTTGCTTCCTATGTGCATGGTGAGAGGATCTCTTTTGCTTCCTATGTGCATGGTGAGAGGGACCGCAGGAAGATTCTTGAGCTCAGAACCACAGGTCACCACAGCTCAGTTTCTTGTGTATAATATAGAGAGCACTCCAGAAAGTAACAATGGAAGATACCTA
Source organism: Cherax destructor (assembly GCA_009830355.1). Classification (NCBI taxonomy): domain Eukaryota; kingdom Metazoa; phylum Arthropoda; class Malacostraca; order Decapoda; family Parastacidae; genus Cherax; species Cherax destructor. The sequence continues at coordinate 3,900 of WNWK01045761.1, read as the reverse complement.
AAAAACGATAAAGTACTGGGAAAACCCCTAGAACTTCGCTCATTCAAGGATTTTCACTTAGAGTTCAATATATTAGAAAAAAAAAAGAAAAAGAGAGAGAGAGAGAGAGAGAGAGAGAGAGAGAGAGAGGAGAGAGAGAAAGAGAAAGAAAGACAGACAGACATAGAGCTGACAGAGAGAGTAGGAATGAGGATTAATCCAGATTTATTTTGATATTTCGAGGATGCTTAGACGACTGTGACCCACTGTCAGCATAATATAAAAACAATGATCGCATTACTGCGAGTAACACAGACTTCCCAGCAACTTGCACAAGATCACAATTAAGCGACGTGTTCAAATAAAAGTGTATCAGTTATGACAAGGTCACATTATGTGGGGAAAATTATCTCTCAGTCCACAGCAGGATTCAAACCTGCACACTCCGCATCAAAATACACAGTACTCAAGACACAGCCAGAACTCATATAAATATGGACGCCAGCCGAAGCTAAGCAATATCCCATATCACAGGTCTGGTGCAGGTTTGAATCCGGCTGTGGACTGAGAGATAATGGCTGTAAATAACTTCGCCTGTTTTCAATTGTTAAGCATTATAAAATCTCTTTCGAAGTTCAGTCATGTGGCAAGATTTGATGAAATAACTTATCACAAGACTGGCTCTCCGAGGATTGGGGTTCGTCACTTAGCCTTGGCTAGGCACCCATACATATTCTGGGGTCTCCGTGCTGCAAGTACTGCGTATTTTAATGCAAAGTGTGCAGGTTCGAATCCTGCTGTAGACTAAAGATCCAATCCCGACTGGTTACAGTTTCGTAAATGTTTCAATACCATTTGTTTTGTGCTTTCATTACCATATAAACTACTTGTGGAGGTTGGCATACCACTTACCACTACCACGATTGTCCTCGGATCAAGAGCAACACCTAGCGCTACTGGGTGCATGATCTTTGAAGGATCGATGGTAAAGGGGTTTAAGGCAATGATTATATAGTAGTGGGTATATGTGCAAACATTAAAGGCATTCCTATTGCTGTAAATTTGAACTTTCTTAAAGGTAGTAGGTTGGTAGACAGCAGCCACCCAGGGAGGTACTACCGTCCTACCAAATGAGTGTGAATCATAAGCCTACAATTGTTTTGCATAATGGTAGGATTGCTGGTCTCTTTTTCTGTCTCATAAACATGCAAGGTTGCAGGTATGTCTTGCTACTTCTACTTACACTTAGGTAAGTATGCCGGGTCACCATTTGAGAAGACCCGGGCCGGATGTACCGGCGAACCTACAACAACAACACATAGGTAACACTACACTTGCATGTACAAAATATATATACTAACCCCTCTGGGTTTTTCTTCTATTTTTCTTCCTAGTTCTTTTTCTTGTTTATTTCGCTTATCTCATGGGGAAGTGGAACAGAATTTTCCTCCGTAAGCTATGCGTGTCGTAAGAAGCGACTAAATGCCGGGAGCAATGGGCTAGTAACCCCTTCTGTATAAATTACTAAAAACAAGATATGGAAAAAATTCATAAAATTAGGATGTTTGAATTTCGTGGATGTAGTGGATGATAAGAAAGAGATGATTGCTAATGATGAATGAAAAAAAGTTGGATGTCCTAGCCCTAAGCGAAACAAAGCTGAAAGGGTAGGCGAGTTTCAGTGGGGGGAAATAAATGGGACTAAGTCAGAGTATCTGAGAGAGTTAGAGCTAAGGAAAGGGGAGCAATAATGTTGAAGGATCAGTTATGGAGAGAGAAGAGGGAAATAAATGTGTAAATTAAGGATTATGTGGATTAAAATAAGGGGCGGGTGTGAAAGTGGGTCATATAATGTGTATGCACCTGGAGAAGAGAAGAGGTAGAAGAAAAGAGAGATTTTGGGAGATGTTAAGCGAGTGTGTAGGAATTTTTGAGCCAAGTGAGGGGAATCTTTGGGGGGGACTTAAATGCTAAAGTAGGAAAAGGGTTTTAGAGAAGGAGTGGTAGGTAAGTTTGGGGTCCCAGGTAAATGATAATGGGGAGCATCTATTGAACTTTGTATAGAAAGAGGTTTAGTTATGGGTAACCCATATTTTAAGATGTTTTGGGATTTAGGGATTTGGAAAAGGCGTATGATAGAGTGGATAGGGGAAACAATGGGCGATGTTGCAGGTGTATGGAATAGAAGGTAGGTTACTGAAAGCAGTGAAAAAATTTTTATGAGGATAGTGAGGCTGGTTAGAGTGTGTAGGAGGGAGGGGGGCTATTTCCCCGTAAAAATGGGGGCCCTTTGACAAGGATGTGAGTCAAAGTGATTTTCAATATATTTATAGATTTTTAAAGAAGGGAAAGCGAGGGGCTTGGCATGAGGGGGGTTTAAAAGATAAAGAATCAAAAAACAAAGTGGGGGTTGTCACAGTTGCTTTTTGGATGACACTGTGCTTTTGGGGGATTCTGGGGAAAATTGCAGAGGTTGGTGGGTGAATTTGGGAGGGTGTGAAACAAGAAAAATTTAAAGGAAATAGGAAAGAGTAAGGGATGAGGATAACAAAAAAATTAGGGGACGAAAGATTGGTTATCAGATTGGAGGGAGAGTATGGAGGAGGTAAAATGTATTCAGATATTTGGGAGGGACATGTCAGCATTTGGGGTCTATGAAGGATGAGGTGAATCATAGAATTGATGGGGGGAAAAGGGGTGAGTGGAGCATTTCGGAGTTCTGGAGACAAAGAACTTTGTCCATGGAATAAAGAGGTGAGGGAGAGATAGTTATACCAACACTCTTATATGGGTGTGAAGCATGGGTGATGAATGTTGCAGCGAGGAGAAGGCTGGAGGCAGTGGAGATGTCATGTCTGAGGTCAATGTGGGTGTGACATAATGCAGAGAATTCGGAGTTTGGAAATTAGGAGGAGGTGCGGGTTTCCCAAAAACTATTATCCAGAGCTGAGGATGGGTTGTTGAGGTAGTTCGGACATGTATAGAGAATGGAACGAGACAGAATGAATTCGAGAGTGTAAATCTGTAGTGTAGGGAAGGCGGGGTAGGGTCGGCTAGGAAAGGTTGGAGGGAGGGGTAAAAGAGGTTTTGTGTGCGAGGGCTTGGACTTCCAGCAAGCATTGTGAGCGTATTTGATAGGAGTGAATGGAGGCAAAGGGTTTTTTAATATTTGACTGCTGTTGGAGTGTGAGCAAAGTAACATTTATGAAGGTTTCAGGGAAACCGGCTGGCCTGATTTGAGTCCGGGAGATGGGAAGACAGTGTCTGCTCTCTGAAGGGTGTTAATGTTGCAGTTTTATCACGTATGTAAGCACCCTTTCTGGCAAGACAGTGATGGGGGAATGATGATGAAAGTTCTTCTTTTCGGGCCACCCTGCCTTGTGAGAATCGGCCGATGTGTTAATAAAAAAATATAAAATATTTTAAGAAAAGAGAATAAATAAGTATAGAAAGAGTAAAGGTGATGGGGAAAACAAAAATATTAGATAACGGAAGATTGGATATCAGCTTGGAGGGAGAGAGTATGGAGGGGTGAATGTGTTCAGATATTTGGGAGTGGATGTGTCAGCAGATGGGTATATGAAGGATGAGGTGAATCATAGAATTAACGAGGGTAAAAAGGAGTGGTGCACTGAGGAGCTTGTGGAGACAGAACTTTATCCATTAAAGAAAAGGGGGAATTTTGAGAGTATAGTTATACCAACACTCTTGTATGGGTGTGAGACATGGGTTGTAATGTTGCAACAAGAAGGCTGGAGGCAGTGGAGATGTCATGTCTGGAGGAATGTGGTGTGAATATAATGCAGAGAATCCTAGTTTGGAGATTAGGAGGTGTGGGTTTTCCCAAAAACTATTATCCAGAGAGCTGAGAGTGATTATTGAGAGGGTTTTGGGACAAGAGAAAAGAACAAAAAGAATGAC
>WNWK01045760.1:0-14589 GCA_009830355.1 Cherax destructor | reverse complement strand
TCTCTCTATTCACCACTGCCACTGTCTGCCATTTCATTAGAGTAATTGATGACAACAGTGTAACATCTCGTTGTCATGCCACCGAAATGCCATGATATCTGGCAGAACGCTGTCACCTCCCCTCTACGAGTGCCAGCATTGAACCTAGGCATATGCTTACATTTGCATGCACTGTCTGCACACACACCGGTGCTAGTGGTAAAGCTCTGCTTGCGCACGGAGGCCGGTTCAATGCCAGAAACATTTCAAGTTTCCCTACTACACATACACACACATATTCAACAGGCTATGTCTAGATTGACATGGCCTAGGACAAATGTAACTAACTAACATCTGTCAAGTTCACTCGCAAAAATCACTGAGGAGGGGCTTGTGTACCAGTTATCAGTATATAATATATGCCCCTTGCCAAGATATGGTTCCATCATTGTTCTAACCACATCACCAGAGATACCCAGTATCTTCCTGGTATCTTTCAATGTATTACTTCCAGTGTACACAATAATATCCAATACAAGACCACTGTAGCAATCACAAAGCACAAACAACTTTATAGCAAAGCGTTTCCTCTTGCTTGGTATATACTGCTTGAATGACAGTCTACCTTTGAACAGAATCAGTGACTCGTCAATAACAAGCTTCAATAACACATTCCTAATCTTATATAACCTGTCGGTTCTGTCAGGCCTGGTTTTGTCTGAAAAATGCAACATGCGTAGAAGTAGCACAAATCGATTCACTGGTATAATATCACTGAAAGCTGGTGTTGCAATCAAGCTGTCTGTTGACCAATATGATTTGATACGGTGCTTATAAACATGCGGCATAAGCATTATTGTGGCAAAGAAAAGATACATCTCTGCCACAGTTGTCTCCTTCCACTGGTGTAGACGTGATTTTGGTGAAAGAATCGTGTTTGCCATTGTGTAATCGAAGTATCTGTTGCTTTCTCTGATAATAATGTCTATCAGGGGTTCGTCAAAGAATAACTGGAAACATTCCAGTTCAGTGGCATTGTTCCCAAGTGGACAAGATGGGCGTAATCCACTGTGACTTTCATCAAACTGATGGGGATTGGGAATAAAGTTGTCAGCTTCCTGCCAATCCCAGGTGCGGTCTGCTGGTGGGTTTTGTATTTTTACTGGTGGTTGTGGGGTTGTGGTGGTTGTTGTTGTGGGGGTTGGTGGGTGGGTGAGGGTTGCCTTTGTTGTAACTGAGCTGAGTCAGCGGCGTGGGTGCCAGCATGGTCCACTGCTGGTGCCTCGCGCGCCGCACCACCACCACCACTACCAGTTGCATGAACATTTCTCATACCAATTGCAACGCTATCATCATCATTTTCACTATCACTTCCTGTTGTACGCCCACGGGATGTACTCCGAGATGTACTCCTAACCCTTGGAAGAGCATATGGCACACTACCAGAGCGCATATACCGTTGTATATACTGACGCTTCACTGGTGAATATTCCTCTTCACTCGCGCTACTGGAACTATTTTGAAGGGCTTGGAGTTCATAGTCACTATCAGTATCATCACCATTGCTCACATCTGAGTCTGGGACATTAGAAAATAGGAGTTTCCGCCTTCGTTCTGGTACAACTGGCCGTGAACAAGACGCCACAGCACCAGAGGTGGACGGCTGTGGGTCGTCTGGGTTTTCCTCACTTATACCGGTATTATGGTCACTAGTTTCGGTCACAATCGCCTCAAAACCTTGAAAGTCATCTTCACTAACACCCCCATCACTGTTAGAACTGTCACTGATGAATAAAAGTGTCCCAATTTGCCGAGGAGTAAGGTGTTTCTTGGTGCGAGGCATGGTGGAGAAGGTGTACTGAAATGGTGTTCCCACAATGCACCACTGGGTGCCCGATTTTTTTCCTACTGTGCACATTGACCACGCAGACCCATTCTCTCATCCCTAGGCCTACCAGCTGTTTCCCGCCTAATTTGAAGCCGCTAGAATTTACGCGTACTAGTACGGCACCAACCCCTGCTCGTTAAACGTACTAGTATGGCACCGACCCCGAAAGGGTTAAACTCAGTGAACAAGGTATGTTGGTGATGATAATAATAATAATAATAATTAATAAAGATTAAGATTTATTTCTTGTAATAACAATTGTTCTGGAGTGCTTTAAATGTCAGCTACGAAACCTATACAAGTGCTGCTGCACTTCTATCTTGTACTATGGGGTACACAATCAAGTTAAAATTTGTACAAATATGTGGTCTTGGAGACTTTAACCCTTTGACTGTTTCGGTCGTATATATACGTCTTACGAACCAATGTTTCGGACGTATTTATACGCCTAAATTCTAGCGGCCTCAAATCAAGCAGGAGAAAGCTGGTAGGCCCACATGTGAGAGAATGGGTCTGTGGTGTCAGTGTGCGCAGTATAAAAAAAATCGGGCAGCCACTGGTGCATTGTGGGAACACCATTTCAGTAGTCCTTGTTCAGCATGCCTAGCGGTAAGAATTATTTGACTCCTTGGCGCATCTAGGACATTTCTCTTCCTCAATGATAGTTCTAACACAGATGGAAGTGTCTCTGAAGATAAATTTCATGGTTTTGAGGAGTTTGTGACCAAAAGCAATGCCCAGGATACCAGAAGGAAGGAAGAAAGAAAGAAAGTAAGGAAGGAAGAGATGTGAGGAAGGAATGAAGGAAAGAAAAGATGAGAGGAAGGAAGGAAAGAAGAGATGAGAGGAAGGAAGGAAAGAAGTAAGGAAGGGGGAAAGGAAGAAAGGAGGAAGTAAGAAAGAAAGAAAGAGAGAAAGGAAGGAAGGAAGAGATGAGAGGAAGGAAGGAACAAAAGAAGTAAGAAAGGAAGGAAGAAATAAAGGAAGGAATGAAGGAAGAAAGGAAGGAAGGAAGTAAGGCAGGAAGGAAGAGATGAGAGGAAGGAAGGAAATATGTAAGAAAGGAAGGCAGAAAGAAAGGAAGGAATGAAGGAAAAAAGGAAGCTAGGAAGGTAGGTATGAAGGAAAGGAAGGAGGTTGTGGAGAAGACATGGGTCCCCTTTTGTGTTGACAGGTTGACAGGCAGTGTGGGGTGGTGAGTAATGGTATAATATGTCATTTTGACAGCTGCCTTACCCTGACTCAGCAAATTTAGATGTCCCCACACACACACACACACACACACACACACACACACACACACACACACACACACACATACACACACACACACATAGCTTGGAGCTTTGAAGTGCTAATTGCAGTTGATGGAAAGTGTCTAGTCATTATATATGTGTATATATATTATAGAACAATAGTAATAAAAATTTTTTTTTATTGTTGGTTGGTGTAAACAAGTTTTGTAAACAATATAATGATACTAATGTTTGTGCGATTATTGTGTTGCATACAACGAGTGTATATATATACATTGCACCTTACTTTAGTCTCACAGGCCACATAAGTTATGTAAAAAAATAAAATAGTGAAAAAAAACAAGAAACCTACGAAAGGAAGTAAACCAAAGTCTACCGGGTGAGCGGCATTCGCTGCTGTTGCCATACGTGGCTCATTTTTTGCCAACTTTACGCCTCTATATCTCGGTAAATACTGATCTTAACATTTTGATAAGAATTTTTTTTTTTTTTTTTTCGAATATTTCCTGACATAGAATGACAGTTTCAGAGAGGGGCCTCCGACAGTCAAAGGGTTAAAAGCTAGTGTACTGATTGGCTGTAAGAAGGAGATTGAGATGCATGACCCAAGTTCTCATACGGCATACAATTTTTTTTTTTAACTCGTCGGAGAGCCCGTCGTAACTCCGAGTCGTCGGTAAACAAGTACGTCATTAAGTGAGGAGAGACTGTATTTATAGATGGAGTTGTAAGAGAAGTAAATGCCCGGGTGTTGGCAAGAGGTGTGGGGTTAAAAGATAAAGAATCTAACACAAAGTGGGAGTTGTCACAGTGCTCTTTGCTGATGACACTGTGCTTTTGGGGGATTCTGAAGAGAAGTTGCAGAGGTTGGTGGATGAGTTTGGTAGGGTATGCAAAAGAAGGAAATTAAAAGTGAATATAGGAAAGAGTAAGGTGATGAGGATGACGAAAAAAATAGATAACGGAAGATTGGATATCAGATTGGAGGGAGAGAGTATGGAGGAGGTAAATGTGTTCAGATATTTGGGAGTGGATGTGTCAGCAGATGGGTATATGAAGGATGAGGTGAATCATAGAATTAACGAGGGGAAAAAGGTGAGTGGTGCACTGAGGAGCTTGTGGAGACAGAGAACTTTATCCATGAAAGCAAAGAGGGGAATGTATGAGAGTATAGTTATACCAACATTCTTGTATGGGTGTGAGACATGGGTTGTGAATGTTGCAACAAGGAGAAGGCTGGAGGCAGTGGAGATGTTGTGTCTGAGGGCAATGTGTGGTGTGAATATAATACAGAGAATCCGTAGTTTGGAGATTAAGAGGTGTGGGATTACCAAAACTATTATCCAGAGAGCTGAGGAGAGGTTGTTGAGATGGTTTGGACATATAGAAAGGATGGAGCAAAAAGAATGACTTCGAGAGTGTATAAAACTGTAGCAGAGGGAAGGCAGGGTAGGGGTTGGCCTAGAAAAGGTTGGATGGAGGGGTTAAGGAGGTTTTGTGTGCGAAAAGGGTTGGACTTCCAGCAAGCGTGCGTGAGCGTGTTAGATGGAACGAATGGAGACAAATGGTTTTAGGACTTGACGTGCTGTTGGAGTGTAGGGAAGCTAACATTTATAAAGGGTTTCAGGGAAACTGGCAGGCCGGACTTTATTTCTGGAGATGGGAAGTACAGTGCCGGCACTCTGAAGGAGGGGTGTTAATGTTGCAGTTTTGTAGCTGTAGTGTAAGCACGCCTCTGGCAAGACAGTGATGGAGTGAATGATGAAAGTTTTCTTTGTCTGGCCACCCTGCCTTGGTGGGAAACGGCCGATGTGTTAATAAAAAAAAAAATAAGTAGAAGACACTGAAAAATTACAGGACGATATAAGCAATGTTTTCCAATGGGCAGTGGAGAACAACATGATGTTCAATGGTGATAAGTTCCAACTACTTAGGTATAGAAAGAATGATGAACTCAGAAGGGAACACTGTATACAAAACTAAAGAAGACTGTCAAATAGAATGAAAGGGACACGTAAGAGACTTGGGAATAATTATGTCAACTGACCTCCCTTTCAAAGAACACAATAAGACAAAGGTCTTGACAGCCAGGAGGATGACGGGCTGAGTAATGAGAACCTTCAAAACAAAAGAAATGATACTAATGGTGACACTTCAAATTGCTAAAGCTCCCTCATTTGGAATATTGTTCAGTGTTGATGGTCCAGTTCAAGGCAGGAGAAATATCAGAGCTGGAACAAATAGAGATCATTTACGGCCCCCTTAGAGCCAGTAAAGCATTTAAATTACTAGTAATGCCTTAAAATCTTAAATACAGCCTCTCCTCTCTTAACAACGGAGTTCCGCTCGTATGACCACGTTGGTAAACGAATTCATTGCTAAGTAAAGAGCATACTATAATGGTAGTGGGTTTATGTCAACCATCTTTGATATTTTTTTAATGTCATCTTTGGACCATTTATAACATTTCTAGTATATTTTTAAATGTTTATATAGTAGTGTACTGTACTATATTGTAATAAACAGAATAGAGGAAATCAACTCTAATATGCATTATTTAGGTATGCATACTGGTCTGAGCCCGTCATAAGTCCAAGTTGTCAGTAAACGAGTATGTCACTAAGTGAGGAGAGGCTGTATGTACGTACTCGCTGGAGTGGAGGAGAGAGAGAGAGATGCATGATAATATATAGTACAGTAGACCCTCATTTAGCACGACTTTATGTTGCGCGTTTTGGGTATTACGCGATTGAAGAATTGCGGCACATTTTTATCTAACACGACGTAAACCTTATATTACGCGATTCACTGGAGGGGAAAAATTTTGAGCGCGCGGTCGCCTGCGGTGGGCTAAACCATTGAGTCAGTGGGGGAGTCCTAGTGCTATCCCCAGCCACCCTCACCCACCCACGCATCCCTCCCAGCGTTCAGTTTGGTTCGTACACGTGCAGGACGATAAGTATCGGGAAGCTCGCTGTGTTTATTTACATACATTTTCTCATTTTCACTGCATTTTGATAAATCTGGCAAGCAATCATGGCACCCAGTAAGCATACAAGTGTTCCAGCAAGTGATAAGAAAAGGTTTAAGCGTTCAAGTCTAGGAATTACCAAGAAAATCGAGATATTAGATAAGCTTAAGAGTGGCTCACGTGTGGTGGATATAGTGAGGGCCTATGGCGTTAATGAAGCGTCAGTTCGTACAATTAGGAAGAATGAGGCGAATATACGAGCTTGTGTAATGAATAACCCAAAATGTGACCTCATGAAAAGAATGACACGTAGGTCCCAACAAGTAAATAAAACAGAAAACTTGTTGCTTGAGTGGATCGAACAGAAAACAAAGAAAGGTGCACCACTTAATTTCATCTTAATTAGGGAAAAGGCATTACAGTTGTTTAAAGCAGTGTGTGACAAGGAAGGAAGGCCTGAAAATGAGTGTGTGTTTAGCGCAGGCTGGTTTCACAACTTTAAGTTGCATAATAAGTTGCATAATATTAAGTTTTCTGGTGAAAGTGCTTCAGCTGATCATACAGCAGCAAATAATTTCCCTGCTGAATTTCAGGAACTTATTTCTGATGGTGGCTATAAGCCACAGCAAGTGTTTAATGCTGACGAGACAGGTGTTTTCTGGAAGAAAATGCCAACACGAACTTATATCAGTCAGCAAGAGAAAAGTGCACCAGGCTTCAAGGCAGCAAAGGATCGCTTCACCTTGCTCCTTTGCGGTAATGCATCAGGTGATTTCAAGTGTAAGCCCATGGTTATTTACCGCTCTAAGACTCCTCGTCCTTTGAGAGGTGTGGATAAAAACACCTTACCAGTAATTTGGAAGTCAAACCAGTCAGCATGGATGACAGAGGAAATATTTATTGACTGGTTTAAGCATCACTTTATTCCTGAAGTCAAGTTTTACCTGCACAGCAAGAACCTTGCATTCAAGGCTCTCTTCATTCTTGATAATTCCCGTACTCATCCACAAGCTTTGCTGGATGTGACCCCACATATAAAAGTTGTATTTTTACCTCCAAATACAACATCTCTGATACAACCACTGGATCGGGAGTTATTCAGACATTCAAGTGTAACTACACAAAAAAGTTATAAAAAACTAGTTGCATCAATGGACTCTGACTCCAACCTGGCAGTACCAAGCTTCTGGAGAAAATTTAACATTGCAGATGCCATCAGCTATGCTAGAAGTGCATGGAATGAAGTGCCCCAATCAACATTAAATGCAGGCTGGGAAAGTTATGGCCTTCTGTAGTTAATTGTTTCACTGGTTTTCCCTTGCTTGAGAGTCAGGTTCAGGAAATTGTTCAGCTGGCAAGGAGATTACCAGGTGATGGTTTTGAAGATATGAATGAAGATGATGTGAATGAACTCTTAGAAGATAATGATGAAGACATGAGTCCAGAGGAAATGTTGGCAGAGTTTGATGCACAGATACAAGGGAGGGAGATAACAGAAGAAGATGAAGAAGAACCTGAAGAAAAGAGTTAACATTGCAGCAGTTACGTGAGCAGTTCCATATTATTGGTAAAGTTGCAGACTTTTTCACTGAAGAGGATCCTGACAAAGCTAGAAGCAGGGCTTTGAAACGGGGTCTAGACCAGCTGATGATGCCTTACCGTCAGCTGTATAATGAAATGCAGAATAAAAGAGCCCAGAGATCCATTACAGAATTTATGCACACACCAATACAACCATCGACTTCAGCACCAGGACCTCTACCATCCACTTCTACCGACAACCAACAACTATCCACCTCAGCCCAGTAGGGCCACACCATCCATATCCACTCTTCACTACAATCCACAAACATCATTACCCACAATTTAAGGTAAGAAATACTATTATTTCTTCAATTTTTGCAAGATCTGTTGGTCTAAAAAAACTTGTTTGGCTTTTTGGGGACTCTCAAACACGTATCCCTATTTTTCCCATAAGTTCTTTTAATTATTTAACACGATTTTACCTAACACGACGTTTTCAGGAACGTAACTACCGTGCTAAATGAGGGCCTACTGTACGTACGTACCTGGAAAGTACTCAAGAGCCTGGTCCTAAATCTGCACACTGCCATAACATACTGGAGCAAGAGATATGGGAGGAAGTGCAAAATAAACCCAATGAAAAGCAAGGGTGCTGTGGGCACAATAAGGGAACACTGTATCAACATTTGTGGCCCCAAATTATTCAACATCTTACCAGAAGATATCAGAAGCACTGCTGGAACAAGTGTAGAAGTCTTCAAGTGGAAACTGGACAAGTATCTTCACCAGGTGCAAGGTCAACCAGGCTGTGATGGATATGTAGTGTTCTGTGGGCCACCAGCAGCAACAGCCTAGTTGACCAGGCTAGCACCAGACAAGCCTGGCCCATGGCTGGGCTCCAAGAGTAAAAAGACTCAAAACTCATCAGAGGTATATCAAAGGCCACTCCAGTGTGCTCGGCAATGTAACTATGTACTCATTAGTATCTATCCCACAGAAAAGGGGATTTTAACCCTTTAACTGTCCAAACGTAGATATACGTTTGTACGCGTACTGCTCCGAACGTAGATCTACGTTTTATTTTTCATTCCTTCAAATTTAGTGCAATAGGCCTGAGTCGCCTAGACATGAGAGAATGGGTCTGCGCCTTCAGTGTGCGCAGTATTAAAAAAATCTGGGACCACTTAGTACCTTGGGGGAGCACTAGTTCAATTGAGTGCCAACTAGAGCAAATAATGTGGCAAACACCATGGTTTCAATGATGTCATGTCGCATTAACACTCCCCTTATAAGAGGAAAGTAAAAATAGGTTAGATAAATACATGAGTGGTTGTGGGTGGGTATGAGTTGGACCTGACTAGCTTGTTCTACTAGGTCTGATGCTGTGCTCCTTCCTTCAGAGGATGTGACCTGACTAGGTGGGTCATTGGTCTAAGCTGGGGGGTGACATGGACCTGCCTTGCATGGGCCAGTAGGCCTTCTGCAGTGTTCCTTCTTTTTTATGTTCTTATATATTCGGCAGGCTGGCTTTGGCTGTCTCTGTGTCTATATCTGTCTATATCTATCTGTCCTATATCTCTGTATCTGTCTATATCTCTGTCTATCTATATATATATCTGTAATTTCTCTCTCTCTCTCTCTGTCTCTCTCTCACATGTACACATAAGTACAGTTATTATACATAGTGTAAATTACCTAGGATAACCCAAAAAATCCAGGCAAAGTGCTATACAATGCTTGTATATATAAGACATAATACCATGACTGGCAAGTAATACGCATTGTCACTTTTGCATCGTGTATAATACCTGTTGGCTTACGAGCCGCACTCAGACTGAGACAAGCAGACGGAAAGACACACACACACACAGGCAGACGGAAAGACACACACACACACAGGCAGACGGAAAGACACACACACAGGCAGACGGAAAGACAGATAAGCAGAGATAGACAGACAGACAGATAGACAGTGGAAACACGGAGAGGGTTCCCTGCTCCCATTCATCAATGTCATTCGGCTGTCAGTGTTATCTGACACTTGTCATAACACCATTCTGCAAGGAGTTTCATATACTCCAGGCACACACAGGCAGACAGAAAGACAGATAAGCAGAGCTAGACAGATACATAGACAGATAGATAGACAGATATATAGACAGATAGATACACAGATATATAGACAGATAGATACACAGATATATAGACAGATAGATATACAGACAGATAGATAGACAGCCAGATAGATAGACAGATAGATAGACAGACAGATAGATAGACAGACAGACAGATAGATAGATAGACAGACAGATAGATAGACAGACAGATAGATAGATAGACAGACAGATATACAGATAGATATACAGACAGATAGATAGACAGACAGATAGACAGATAGATAGATAGACAGATACAGACAGTGAAAACAAAGCAAGGGTTCCTTGCACACATTCATTCATCAATGTCACTGCCTTATCAGTAGTTATCTGACAATTGTCAACACACCATTCTTCAAGGAGTTTCATATATAATCCAGGATGTCTAAAACATTGCTGGGACCTATAAATACTTCGTATATATTTATAGACAATAGTAAATGACCATGGCAGGTGAAATTGTTTACCTGTTGTTATCATTGTGACTATTTGAGTACTATTTCAGTACCTAATATTAGTGTTAGAACAAAGATTGGCTATGAAATCACAAGAACTATTATAAATTGTAATTACCAGAACATAAAAATTGTATAAATTAAAATAAAAACTAGAAAAAAAAGTATATCGGCATTACTTCTGCAAGTGGCAGGACTTGATGTTGCCGTCAGGTGAGCATCCAGCACCAACTTGTCGGGCTTATATCTCGGTAAGTACTGGCCCTAAAATTTTTTTATTTTTTTTTTAGCCTATCCTGTTTATAAAAATGCACTCTTCATTTAAATTTTTTTTTTTTTTTTTTTTTTAAATATTCGGAGCAGTGCGCGAGTGAACGTAGATCTACGTGTGGACAGTTAAAGGGTTAAGGGTGAATCTTGATAAAAGTACTGTATAGTGGACCCTTGAAAATCGTGATTAATCCATTCCTGAGAGGCCGCCTATTTTCAAAATGTAAGATTTTCAAAACCATTTTCCCCATAAGAAATAATGTAATTCAAATTAATCCGTTCCAGACACCCAAAAGTATGTAAAAAAAAATTCTTTTACACATTAAATGTACATTTATCTACACACAAAACAATGAGATATATACTGTACATAGTATAAAATACAGTAGACCCTCATTTAGCACGGTAGTTATGGTCCTGAAAACATCGTGTTAGGTAAAATCGTGTTAGATAATTAAAAGAACTTATGGGAAAAATAGGGTTACAGTCCTGAGAGTCCCCAAAAAGCCAAACAAGTTTTTTTAGACCAACAGATCTTACAAATATAAAAGAGAATATGTAATTGTAGTTCATTATCGTGATGTATTATGTTGTTTTTACTGCTTAAGACTACAAATGTAACAGAAATAATAGTACAGTGGTCCCTCGGTTTTCGTGTATCTCTGTTTTCGTGTATTTCAGTTTTCGTGTAGTTTTTTCGTGGAAAATTGCCCTCCGTTTCGTGTGTTCCCTCCGTTTCGTGCTCGGTCCGGAACCTGTCCACCAGTGCCGCGCACATACAAAGGCCGTAGGCCCGCCACCCACGCACCTCCCACGCACATTGCCACCCAGTCTAGCATTGTTTACGCTTGAGTGAACATCACCCCAGGAGTTTATACAAAATATTTATTAACAATTCATTGTTTTTGGGCCTTGATTATTGTGTGTGACTACTAAATAAGCTACCATGGGCCCAAAGAAAGCTCCTAGTGCCACTTCTTTGGTAAAGAAAGTGAGGAACACCGTAGAACTGAAGAAAGAAATAATAGAAAAATATGATAGTGGTGTATGCATTGCCGAGCTCGCCAGGATATACAAGAAAGCCCCAACGACCATCGGTTCCATTGTGTATAAGAGAAAAGCAATCACTGAAGCTAATGTTGCGAAAGGGGTGAATACAATAACCAAACAGAGATCACAAACAATAGAAAATATGGAGAAATTGTTGTTGCTGTGGATAAACCAAAAACTGCTAGCGGGTGATAGTATTGTGCAATCCATCATACGTGAAAAAGCAAGGCAGTTGCATGCCGATCTTGTCAAGAAAATGCCTGGAACCAGTGATGTTGATGTTGATGAATTTAAGGCCAGCAAAGGCTGGTTCGAAAAATTTAAGAGGCGAACTGGCATACACAGTGTTGTAAGGCATGGTGAGGGGCCAGTTCAGATAAAGATGGGGCTGAAAAATTTGTGCGCGACTTTAAAAAATATGTAGAGGCTGAAAATTTCAAACCCCAACAAGTGTTTAATTGTGACGAAACAAGCCTCTTTTGGAAGAAAATGCCAAGGAGGACCTACATCACTCAGGAGGAAAAGGCAATGCGAGGACACAAGCCTATGAAAGACAGGCTAACTCTAATGTTGTGTGGTAACGCTAGTGGGATTTCAAAGTGAAGCCTTTACTCGTGTATCACTCTGAAAATCCCAGAGTGTTCAGTCACTACAGTGTTGACAAGAGTAAATTGTGTGTGTTTTGGAAGTCTAATGCTAAGGCATGGGTCACTAGGGAAATTTTCCTGGAATGGTTTAATCAAGTGTTTGGCCCCAGTGTGAAGAAATATTTATTGGAGAATAAATTGCCACTTAAGTGCCTCCTGGTAATGGACAATGCTCCTGGTCATCCTCAAGACTTGGACGACCAAATGTCTAAGGATTTCAGATTTGTAAAAGTGAAGTTCTTGCCTCCTAACACCACTCCTCTCCTCCAGCCCATGGACCAGCAGGTCATTTCAAACTTCAAAAAACTGTACACCAAAGCAATGTTTCAAAGGTGTTTTGATGTGATTAATGACACTAAATTGACCCTAAAAGAGTTCTGGAAGGGTCACTTCGATATCTTCC
Organism: Cherax destructor; assembly: GCA_009830355.1. Taxonomy (NCBI): domain Eukaryota; kingdom Metazoa; phylum Arthropoda; class Malacostraca; order Decapoda; family Parastacidae; genus Cherax; species Cherax destructor. The sequence goes on along the minus strand of WNWK01045760.1, from coordinate 1,990 downwards.
ATTGCATAGGCCTTATAGATAAAGCTTGGCAGGAGTGACCTCCAGGACGATGAACTCTGCTTGGAGAAAGTTGTGGCCAGATTGTGTCCCAGATAGGGATTTTGAAGGGTTTGAAGCTAACCCTGAGGAGCCTATGGAAGTTGTGGAAAATATTGTGGACTTGGGGACTTCCATGGGGTTGGATGTGAATGGAGAGGATGTGGAAGAGTTGGTGGAGGACCACAATGAAGATCTAACCACTGAAGAGCTGCAAGAGCTTGAGCTGCAACAACAACAAAACAGATCTGAGGAAATTGCTTCAGTGGAGGAAGAGAGATATAAGGTGCCTTCTTCAGAGATTAAGGAGATTTGTGCAATGTGGAGTAGGGTGCAATCATTTGTGGAGGAACATCACCCTGACAAAGATGTTGCAATCCGTGCTGGCTACTTTTACAATGACAATTCCATGTCCCATTTTAGGGACATTTTAAAGAGCCGCCAGACACAGAGCTCTCTGGAGAGATATTTAGTGCCACAGGTGTGCAGTGACTCTCAAGCTGGTCCTAGTGGGATTAAAAGACAAAGAAGGGAAGTGACCCCAGATGAGGACTTGGTACCTAGAGTCCTTATGGAGGGGGATTCCCCTTCCAAAAATTAGGGAGTCTACCCTCTCCCCTCCTATCTCTCTTCCATCCAGCAACATCAGTCTTCAGTAAGGGTAAGTGCCACATTCATTTCATTCATTTGTGCATGTAAATCTATCTTTAAGGCCCCCAAACTTTTTTCCAAACTTCTGGGTTTCTGGACGGATTAATTGAATTTCCATTATTTCTTATGGGGAAAATGGTTTCAGTTTTCGTGTGTTTCAGTTTTAGTGCCTCCCTCTGGAACGGATTAAACACGAAAACCGAGGGACCACTGTATTTACCTTAAATTGTGGGTGCTGATGTTTGTGGATGATTGTGAAGAGAGTGGAGAGTTATGCTGTGGCCCTACTGGGCTGAGGTGGATAGTAGAGTTTCTGGAACTGAAGTCGATAGTTGTACTGAGTGTCTCTAACTTTAATAAAGTCATTCAGTAAGTCAGTCAAGTCATTCATTAAGTCAGTCAAGTCATTCATTAAGTCAGTCAAGTCATTCAGTAAGTCAGTCAAGTCATTCATTAAGTCAGTCAAGTCATTCAGTAAGTCAGTCAAGACATTCAGTAAGTCAGTCAAGCATTCAGTAAGTCAGTCAAGCATTCAGTAAGTCAGTCAAGTCATTCAGTAAGTCAGTCAAGCATTCAGTAAGTCAGTCAAGCATTCAGTAAGTCAGTCAAGCATTCAGTAAGTCAGTCAAGACATTCAGTAAGTCAGCAGCATTCAGTAAGTCAGTCAAGAATTCAGCGCAAGGAATGGTTTTTTTCTTCCTGCAAACTGTAAGTTTATTCAGGTATACACAGATACAGTTACAAAGATTATCATACATAGCAGCATATGTGTAGAGAACCTAGGATAACCCAAACTTTGGGTTATCCTAGGTTCTCTAGGATAACACTTGGGTTATCCTAGGTTCTCTACACATATGCTGCATGTATGATAATCAATGTAACTATCTCTGTATACCTGAATAAACTTAGTTTGTGCGAAGGAAAAACAAATTCCCTTTTCCTCAAAGCATGAGGATTCTTACAGCGGTAAATAACCATGGGCTTACACTTGAAATCACCTGATGCATTACACTTGAAATCACCTGATGCATTACCCAAAAGGAGCAAGGTGAAGCGATCCTTTGCTGTCATGAAGCCTGGTGCACTTTTCTCTTGCTGACTGATATAAGTTCATGTTGGCATTTTCTTCCAGAAAACACTTGTCTCGTCAGCATTAAACACTTGTTGAGGCTCATAGGCACCCTTAGTAGGACCCCCACTGACTCAATGGTTTAACCTACTGCAGGCGACCGGGCTCAAAATTTTTCCCCTCCAGCGAATCGCGTAATATAAGGTTTACGTCGTGTTAGATAAAAATGTGCCG
>WNWK01045759.1:0-14589 GCA_009830355.1 Cherax destructor | reverse complement strand
AATTCAGTGTCCCTTTTGAGTTTCTCATTCTTTCCTCCAAAACAGCGGGAACCTATCACCATTGAATGCATGTTCTCCACTGCCCACTGGTAAAGGTTTATATCTTCCTGAAATTTTTTCAGTGTTTCTTGACAGTGTTTTGGGGAAACTGAGTTTTTACTTTTGATGCTGGTTTTCTTAATACCCTGTGTTGTGTGTGTTGGGAACCTGAAAACCCACCTGCCCCTTCCCCAAATACTTGGCCTTCTTTTTTATGTAAACCCCCTGAGTTTTGCCATTCGTTTTTTTGACTTAATATAATAGTGGTGAACTATTGTTAAAATTACTAAACAAGATAAAAAAGTGAACTATTTTTAAAATTATTAAGGCAAGATAATAAGTGGTGAACTATTTTTAAAGTTACTAGGGTTTTCATGTTTAAACCCCATAATTCAAACAAGAATCTTAAAAGGTATTTAACCCCTCTTGTGACCGATAATAGTTCAGACAGAACTAAATATTATATAAAGTTCTTTCTTTGAATTGTGGCAATGGGGAATTGTTCCAGTCACAGTATTGTGTTTTTACCTTTACTAATGTACAACCATTCATGAGTAAAAATAAATATCTAACTTTTGTAAAAAAAAAAATTATAAGTAGTAATTAAAAGGGAAGTAAAGGTTTTTCATCTCTATATACAGTGTGTTTTTACCTTGATTACACTAGGATCAAAACCCCGGGGGCCGGTCCCCGCCCCGGCCTTTTTTTAACCACCTGATCAGCAAAGCTGTTAGTATTGTTTTTTGGCATTACAGGCCAAACCCAATTCCCCACTTCTCCCCTTCCCAACTATTCCTTCAGTTCCCCCCCAGATGCCTTCCCCCTCGCCTCTCCCGATGCCCTTTCCCCCTCAGTTTCTTCCAGATGCCTTCCCCCCAGTTCCCCCAGATCCCTTCCCTCAGCCCCCCAGTCCTTCCCCCCTCAGTTCCCCCTAATCCTTCCCCGTGTTCAGCCTTTGGAATCTCTTGAAAATTTTGCCCCAAGTTGAAGGAAGAGTACTGTTTGTCCCATTTTGTTGGGCCCCTTTGGGGGTGGTGGTGGTGTTTGCCAGGAAATTTGGTCACCCGGGGATATGCATCCATCCTCCGGAGTTCTGGAGGGGTTTGGGTTTTACATTTTAAAACAATGAAGTTGAAACAGTTTTAAATCTGAAGTAATGATTAAATAGTTGAGAAATCATCAAGGGTTTTTGAGTAACTGGTAGGGGGAAGTATAGTGTTTGTCTTTTAAATTTTTTGGTTTTTGCAGGCAGGGGACCTTTAGTATGTTCTGCCAATGAATTCCAGATTTTTGGGGCCCCTTTTATGTGCATAGCATTTTTGCATAGAGAGAGATGGACACGAGGGATATTGAGGGATTTGTGCCTTGTGTTATGCCTTTTGGTTCTGTTGAAATTATCAAAAGTTTCCTGAGAGTCTTTTGCAGGAAGACCGGGGATTATACCCATTTCTTGTGGTCTGAAATTCTAGTGACCCATTGGGCCCTCTAAAAACTTTTCACTTTGGGGAGCATTTTTTTGGCACTCACCCAGTCTGTTCCTGCTTCAAGCAACTATAAATGCTCACCCCCAACGTTCAGGAATTCCTTTAAATAAACAATGATTAAACAGTTTTATGGGAAAATTTTCCCTAGGTGTAACATCAACTGAAAAAACTAATGAGGACATTTTGGAGGTTAATAAGGTAATGAAAAGGGAAAATATGCCTTTGGGGGAATGGAATAGCAATTCTTTCCCAAATTAAAGGACAAAAAAAATGAGGGTTACCCTGGAGATGGTTACTAGATGTAGTAAAAAAGGATTAACCTGGGACCCCCAAGGACATTTATTATTGAAAAAAACCAATAATTATGGTATGCCCAGAAAATTTCCCCGAGAACTCTGTTTGGGTGGGGATTTCCAAATACGATTTGATCCATAGGATTGGTATCCCCCTTTTACAATAGGAGGGGAAATTGCTAATCAAAAGCAGGGAAATTTTTAAAAAAGTACTTGGGATAAAGCACCCTAAGGAATTCTTTAAAAAAGGGGAAAATTAATAGATGATTTTTACAAATCCAATGTTAGAATTCACCCCTTTAAACAGCAAGTCAAGATACCTGGAGGGTTTGGAGGGTCAATGCCCCCCAAAGGGCCCGGGGTCTGTGACCAGGCCTAAAGGTGGATCAGGGCCTGACCCAACCCCGGGCTGTTACTGTTGGGCCCAGCCCCCGACGTCCCAACCACAGCCCAGCTGGTAAAGTACAGTGGTCCCGACTACCGAAATTTTCCACAAAACGGGGAAAATCTTTGGGGCGTTTTTTCGCTAAATATTTTTCAAGTAGCGAGCATTAACTCGTGCAAACCCGTACCAGACCTGCCCCTTCCCCGCGCTTGCCTGGTAAAGGCAGACAGGACGCCCCCCCAGTTTATTTACATTTTAAGAGAACTTCCCCAGCGTGCTTTTTAAAACATTCACAATATTTTTTTGTGTTTATTGGGGGTTCCAGTGATTGTCCTGTAAAATAAGTCACCCTGGGTCCAAAGGTTTCCCTAGTGGCCCCCCTGTGGAAGGGGTGAAACACCATCGAACTGAAAAAAGATTGTAAAAAAATATGAGGTGGCGTATTTTCTGAGAAGCTTGCCAGGATGTACAAGAAAAACACATCTACTACCCTTTATTATCCGGGAAAAAGAGAAATGAGATAAAGGGGCTAATTTTGAAAAAGGGGTTGATATGTTAACGAAAAATAGATCAAAAACAGTGGATGAGGGGAGAAGTTGGGGGGAATGAATAAAAAACAGATAGCGGGTGATAGTATTTCCCGAAAAATTTGTGAAAAGGCAAGGAAGTTGCACGACCCCCGTCAAGACAATGCCGGGAAAACCAGTGGTGAGGGGGAATGTTTTTTGGGCCAGCAGAGGCTGGTTTGAGGTTTAAAAAACGTGGTGGCTACACAGGGGAGGCATGGTAAAACGCCAGCTCAGACAAACGTGCAGCTGAAAAGTTTGTGAGTAAATTTCCCAGGGTTGGGGACACTGAAAAATTTGAACCCCAAAAAGGGTTTAATTGTGATGAAACAGGCCTTTTTTTGGAAAAAAATGCCCAACAGGACTTTCATTCTCGGGAGGAAAAGGCACTGCCGGGACACAACCCCTATGAAAGACGGGTTTAACTCTTATGCTTTTGCCAATGCCAGTGGTGTTTTTAACCCCTTTGACTGTCGAAAACCCCAACCCGGGAGTGCCTCCTGTTGTCGCAAAATATTCAAAAAAAAAAAAAATTTTTTTTTTCTTTCAAAACGTTAAGATTTTTTTTCTGATTGCTTTTATCCTAAAAACAGTTTTTTTTGCCATCAATACTTACCGAGATATGGAGGTGAAAGTTGGCAGAAAAATGAGCCACGTATAGCAACAGCGGCAAATGTTCCCCCAGTAAACATTTGTTTATTTCCCTTTTAAAAAATTTCTTTTTTTTTCACTTTTTTCTTTTTTTACGAAACCCATGGCCTGTTAGACCAAGGTAAGGTGCAATGTTTATATATACACTCGTTGTATGCAACACAATCCCTAGCATAAACTTAGTATCTTTATATTGTTTACAAAACTTTTTTAAATAAACAAACAAAAAAAAATTTTTTTTCCATTATTTTTCTATAATATATATAAAAATGTACACTCACTGAACATTTTCCCTTAAGAACTCCTGCAGCTTGGGGAAATTTTTGAAACAGGGATATATGCACAGGGGTTATTTTACACTCTTCACATAAAACGAGTGTTCAGTTTTTTTTTGGGTTTTGTGGTATGTTTACAGAAAAAACACCTCTTCTAAAGCTTTTTTCTTGAGTAGTATAGCAGGCAGTTGTAGGGGGGTAGTGATCCCCCAGGCCTTGGGGAGGGCATGTGTTGATATTTCGTGGCGCTGGTCTATTGAAATTTTTGTTCCTTTTTATACTTGAATATTATTTGTCTAATGACTGACAAACAAATTCACCGTTTTTGGGGTTTTTGTTGGTCTTAAATTTTAAAAGGTTATAAGCATTCAGCATGGAAATGTCAAAGAGGGAAAAAAGGGGTTTTATGTACCACTTATAATTTTTTGCAGACACAATCAGCAAACCCTATCTGCATGTCACATTTGTCCACTAAGCGCAAAAGGGAGGTTGTAGTCCATCACAGCTGCGGGTTTTTTAGAATGGGTTATTGGTCTCTATTCTGTTTTGCCAGTGTCTCCATTTTCGTGAACTGTTTAAACAATGTGACATCACGTTTGTCTTGCCACCGAAATGCCATGATGATAGGCAGTAAACCCTGCACTTCACCTCTACGAGTCCCAGCATCAAACCCCGGGCATATGTTTACGTTTCCCGCACTGTGCCACACATTTCTGTCTGTCATGTTCACGGGAAAAAAATCACTGAGAAAGGGGGCTTGTGTACCAGTTATCAGTATAAAATATTCCCCTTTCCAAGAGGGTTTTTCCATCATTGTTCTAACCACATCCCAGGATACTAATAACTTCCGGGAAATTTTTTATAACTCCCCGTGTACACAATTATATCCAAAACTAGACCATTTTTTGCAATCACACAGTAAAAATAACTTTATCCAAAAAGCGTTTTCCTCTTGCTTGGTATATACTGTTGGAACGACAGTCTGTTTTGAACAAAATAAAAGACTCATCAATAAAAAGGGTTTCCTGAAGGGAAAAAAATACATACGGCACTTTTGTTTCATGTACATAAACACATTCCTGATCTTATATAACCTGTTTTTTTTGTGAGGCCTGGTTTTTTTTCTGAGAAGTGTAACAAAAGAACAGTATCAAAAACGATTCCCCGGAAATTCACAAAACCGGGGGTTAAAAATGGCTTCTGTTGGGAAATGTGGACGGTGTCCCCATACACATGTGGAAAACATTATTGTGGCAAAGAACAGGTACATCTTTTGCCATGGTTGTGTCTTTCCACGGGTTTAGCCATGACCGGTGAAAGAATTGTTTTTGCCATGGTGTTTTCGAGTATGTGTTGTTTTTTCCTGACAATGTCCATCGGGGGTTCATCAAGAATAACTGAAAACATTCTAGTTCAGTAGCATTGTTCCCAAGTGTACACCCATGGCCCTATTCCACTTTGTGCCCCATCAAAATCATGGGGGTTGTTAACAAAATTGTTCTTCCCAACCCCGATGCGGTCTGCTGGTGGGGGACCGGATATTGAATTGGGTTTTGGTTGGGGGAGGTTGTGGTTGGGGGCAGGTTTGTGGAAAGGGGGGGGTGGTTGGGGGTGGTTGTGGGTGTGCTGGGGTTTGCAGCGTGGCCGGGCCCCGGTGCCACTGGCTCGTGCCCCCCCACTACCTTTCTACACCACGCACATTACGCATCCCCATTGTCACAATATCATCATCTTCACCATCAATTGTGGGGTAGGGCCCAAAAAGATTTCTCCGATTTTTCCCCTTTAAATTCAAACCCAAAATTTTTTTATTTCCAAAAATATACATAGTGGGGGTAATTTTAGTAATGTACATTTTATAAAGGAATATTACAAGATGGCCAATAATATGCCCAGGTATGCCTAGGCTTTTCAAACAGTTTATGATAGGTCTTACTCAATAGTGACACAATGATTATACTGGGTAGTAAGGGTTTGGTAATTGTGTGATTAATTAGGTTTTCAATATTATTAATGGGAAAAATGATGTATTCATAATATCGTTTATATTGCAGTGCCCTTTGGCAAACTTAACCAGTTTTAAAATTATGGGAAACAATAGTTGTATTAGAATTTTGGTCAAACAAGGGGAAATTGGGGAAAACACAGATATCAGTAAGTGTCTTTTTCCTTTGGGTTTTTAAAAATAAAGTAGTTTTCATGTGGTTAGCTACCGGTTGGGTGCGTAAGTGAGATAAGATGTTTTTTTAAAGGTGCTTTTTAAAAGGTTTTGTCTGCAGTTCTGGGGGTTTTCCCCGGGGGTTCCCGATTTTAGGCCCTTTTTTTGAGCATTGAATTTTTTTTATGATTTAATTGGGCAGGGGGGAAAGTCAAAAGATGTTTATGTTGGGATTATGTCTAAAAGGGGCCTTTACAACCAGAAAAATGTTTTAGCTCAGGGTTTGGTTGGAATTTTTGGTTTTATAAATGTAAAAGAAGAGTAGTAAGTATTTTTTTCTGAACAGTGGGGTGGGGTTTTGGTCTTTGAAGGGGGTGGGGGGGTGCTGCCCTGGGGTTGGGGTTGCGTGATAATTCTTTTCTGCGGCTTTTTGTTTGGGTTTTTTTGGCCCCTTTTGGTGGGTAATTGCTGTTGGGCCCCATGCACAAATGGATATGTGAGGTAGGGGTAGATGAATGAATAGTATAGTGTAGAAATGATTGTGGAACAAATACCGTATCTTAGAGGATCCCCCCAGTTTTTGGGCACTTTGTTATGTTTTATTTTGGGGGTTTTTTTTCAGGGCTGTCAAAAGGGGAAGGCCCCGGTTTTCCCTCGTTATATTTTTTGCAATAAGTGTAGTGTTGATCTTAATGTTTAAGGGAAACACCTGCTCTGTTGCCAAAAATAAATATAGGTCTTATTTTTAGGGGTAAGTTTATTGGCTGTCATCCATGTTGATATTTTTTTTTAATTTTTTTAACAATGGAATTAAGCGTGGCAAGATTTGTGGGAGATGGCCCTAAGTTAAAGGCCCTCAGCAAAAAGTATTGGGTTTTAGGTGTTGTGAACATTGGGAAGGTCATTGATGTATAAAAGGGAAAAGAGGGGCCGGGACACTTCCCCCCGGACTGGGTCAAGTGAATGTTCGTGGAGGATGTGTCTTTAATTTGTTTACATACTGATACCTTTTTCGTGAGGGGAGGATTTGGGGATGCTAGTGGGTGATCCTTTTCCATAGTGGGCAAGTTTGTGGGGTAGGATGCCATGGTTTACTTTTGTTTTTTTCCTTAGGTCAATAAAAGGGGCCCAATGGATTTCCCAAAAACATAAGAAAGAAGGGAAAACTGCAGTGGGGCCTTTTCGGCCCCTGGGGCATCCAAATCTCCAATGCCCCGACCCAGCCAGGTCAGGCCCATTCACTTAAGGAAGGCACTGCATCTGACCCAGCAAGGCTTGTCAGGGCCAACTACACCCAACCGCATTCCCCTATTTAAATTTTCCAGTTGACCACCTTCCAAACCACCCCCCTGGCAGGGCACTTCCACCCGGGAAATTTGTACAGCTACTGACCTGGTAAACCGCTATTTTAAATCCCTTTATTTATTCCTGTTTTTCCCTTTTTTCACCTCAATCATATCCCCCTAATTCCCAACCCCCTTTCTTGGAAAAGGGAGATTCAGGGGGCCCCCAGCTATCCTCATAAAGATTTCCGAAAATGGGGTCAACTTTTTCATCCTCCTTTTTCTTTTTAGGGATTTTTATCCCTTCTTTTAATAAATTACCCCGAACTGTGCAGCAAATCTTTTTTAATTTTGAAAAGGTCTATCATTTTTTCTATTGATCCCATGTTTTTATTTTTTAAAACCAAACAGGGAAATTTTTTCCTTTTTGTGTTATGAACGAGGTTTTAATCTCTTGGCCCAAGTTTTCCCCCCAAATTTTTTTATTGGGAAGGTGATTTTAATAAACCTTTTTTGTTTACGTCTGTGGGGGCACCACCTTTGTGTATTGGGGTAACCCTTTCAGTTTTGAGGGAGGAAAGTGCTTTTGTTTCAATGAGTTAAAAAGTAATGGAAAAAGGGTGGAAAAGGGGAAAAAGGGGGTTTGTTTGTATATTTAATTTGGGGGGACTTGGGGACAGGGTGCCCCGATTTATTTTTAAATTTACAAATTTCGTGGGGACTTCAATTGGGGTTTTGGGAAGGTAAGATATAAAGAGGATGGGGAAATTTTCCCCTCTAGGTAATCCCTTTCTGGGGATTGGTATCCGGAATTTTACTGGCAAGATTTGATCCTATGGTTGAAAAGAAGTCATTTATCTTGTTTACTTTTCAATAGGCTGTGTGGTGTTTGGTTGGGTTTTTGGGCAAATCCCTTTTGTTTTTCAGTTTGTAAATTTCCCATAATCTGTGAGAAATGTTTTCCCGGTCTTTTTTTTATCTCCTCTTGGTTCAGTGAATCTGCTGGAAATAGTACAACCGTTTTTTTTTTGGGTTTTGGGGAGAACTGATGAATATTGTTTAATAAACTCTTTATGTATGAATCCCCGTCTATTTTTATATTGATGTTTTTGTTTGGATTTTGTTAAACTGTTAGGGGAAAAAGATGTACTCCCAGATTTACTCCTTTTTCCCTTTGGGGAAAGCATATAATTTTTCCAGAAGCATGTGGGGTTTACATACTGCCTCTTCACTGGAGAAATACTCCCTCACTGTCCCACTAGAACTGTTTCCCCCTTTGAAATCCCGTCATTTTCACTTCAATGCCCCCACATCAGAGTCCTGTCGGGGAAATAGTTTCCCCTTTTTGGGGCCTGGACAGGTGAACGGTTGAGACAGCCCAACACCAGATGTGAAAACCCGTGGGGCATCTGGGTTTTCACCAATTTTGTTATCCTGGGCACTGCTTTCGGTCACCCCTTTTTTGAAACCATGGAATTCACTTTCACTGGCACTTCCATCACTGTTTGAACTATCACTTGGGAAGAGAAGGCCCCCAAACCCCGGGGGAGTGAGGTGCTTCTTACGCGAGGCATGGTGAACAATGACTACAAACATGGCGCTCCCACAATGCACCACTGAGTCCCGATTTTTTTCATACTGCGCACCCCCACCACGCAGCCATTCTCTCATATGTAGGCCTCCCCAGCTTTCTCACGCTTCATTTGAAGCCGCTAGAATTTAGCGTATAGATACGCCCAAACAGTGGCTCGTAAGACATATATATCAACCGAAACAGTAAAAGGGTTAAAGTGAAGCCTTTACTGGTGTATCATTCAGAAAATCCAGACCCTTCAAGAAACACAATGTTAACGGGAATAATTTGTGTGTGTATTGGAAGGCTAACACTAATGCATGGGTCACTAAGATTTTTTGGGTGGAATGGTTGACTGGAGTGTTTGGCCCTAGTGTGAAGAAATACCTCCTGAAAAAGAAATTGCCACTCAAGTGCCTCCTGCTACTGGACAATGCTCCTGCTCATCCTCACAACTTGCAAGACTATTTGTCTTGACAACTTCAATTTCATCACAGTGAAGTTCTTGCCCCCTAACCACTCCTCTCATCCAGCCCATGGACCAGCAGGTCATTGCAAACTTCAAAGAAACTGTACACCAAAGCAATGTTTAAAAGGTGCTGTGATGTAACCTCACCTCGCATTGACCCAAAGAGTTCGGGAAAGATCATTTAATATCGTGCATTGCTTTAGGCCTTCTAGGTAAGGTTTGGGGAGGGAGTGACTTAAAGGACTTTAAACTCTGCTTGGGAGACCACTGTGGCGTTGTGTTAAAAAAGGGGGTTTTTGGGAAGGATTTGAGGCTGGCCTGACCCTGACGACCCTGGCCTGTTGTGGACCCCTATTGTGGCATTGGGGAACAGCCTGGGGTTGGAGGTGAGTGGTGAGGATGGGAAGAGTTGGTGGAGGAGCACAGGGTAGAGTTAAAACTGAAGAGCTGCAACAGCTGGAACTGGAACAGCATCAGACCAGAGCTGAGGTTATTGCTTCACAGGAGGAGGAAGAGGGAGTGAAGGAGGTGCCTTCTTCAGTGCTTAAAGGGCATGTGTACAAAGTGGAATGAGTTACAGACATTTGTTGAAAAAACCACCCTGAGCAAGCTGAAATGAGTCATCTGTGCAACCAGTTCAGTGACAGAGCCATTTGCACTTCAGGAAAATGAAACAGGACCAGAAGCAGAGGACTGGGGAGTTATTTCTAGACGGGGATCTAGTGACCCTGTGGCCCTAGAGGATTAAAAAAAAAGAAGGAAGAACCCCCAGAAAAGGACTTGTTACCTGAAGAATTTTGGGGGGATTCCTTTCCAAACACTAACACCCCCCACCTGTTGTCCCCCCTATTTTCCCCAGATGCCCAATTCCTTAAATAAAGGTAAGTAAATTTTATTTATTAATCTGTGTTTTATTATTTAGATTTGTAGTAGTATTTATAGTGTTAATAATGTTTTTTGTGTATGTAGTATTAATTTAAAAATGTTTTTTTTGTGAATTTTTTTGGGTAAGGGATTAATTGTATTTCATTATTTCTTATGGGAAAAAAGGGTTTTATTCAAATTTTTTTGTTTTAAAGAGCTAGCCCCTGAAGGGATTAATTTTGTTACCCGGGACCACTGTACTGCTTGAGGTGCCGTCCAGCGCCTTTTTGAAGACGGGCAGGGTTCATTGGTAACCCCCTTTTTGTATGCTGGGGGGCAGTTGAACAGTTTTGGGCCCCTGAATTATTGTCCCCCTGTTTTTCTTTGGGGGGATGTTGCATTGTCGGAGTTTTTTGCTTTAAAGGGAGGTTTTTTGGTGAATTTTGGGTACTAATCCCCAGGTTTTTCCAAGTGTATATAATCATGTATCCCCCCCGCCTCTTCCCCAGGAAGACAGGTTGAGGAATTTTAAATTTTCCCCGTAATTGGGGTGTTTTGTAACAGTTATGGGGCCGTGAATTCTTTTTACAGTAGACCGCTTTAACACAGCAGTTAATTCCTGAAAATGCTGTGTTTTTTAAACCCTTTTTAGATGAACTGAAGAACATGGGAAAAAAAAGGGTTATTTCCCAGAGCCCCAAAAAACCCCAAACAACTTTTTTTTGGCTACATCTTTTCAAAAATAAAAGTAATATGAATTTTAGTTCATTTTGGGGATTATTATGTTTTTTTACTGCTTAAGACTACAAAGTAAAGAAATAATAGTATTTCTTACCTTAAATTTGGGGTTTTGGGGGGGATGATTGTGAAGAATAGAGTTATGCTGTGGCCCTACTGGGCTGAGGTGGGTGGTGAGGTTCTGGGACTGAAGTCGATGGTTGTACTGGAGTGTCTAACTTTGTCATTCAGTCAGTAAGTCATTCAGTAAGTCTGTCATTCAAAAGGGCAGCCCGGCTTCATAAGTCAAAGTCATTCAATGTATTCAGGTCAGTCAAGTCATTCAGTAAGTCATGCTTCAGTGCGCGTCATTCAGTAAGTCATAAGTCATTCAGTAAGTCAGTCAAGTCATTCAGAAGTCAGTCAAGTATTCAGTAATATAAGTCATTCAGTAAGTCAGTCAAGTCATTCAGTAAGTCAGTCAAGTCATTCAGTAAGTCAGTCATTTAGTAAGTCAGTCATTCAGTAAGTCAGTCATTCTGTAAGTCAGCAGTCAGTCAGCCACACAAACTTATGTTTACCTCTTTTTATGTGTACAAAGAAACACTTCATTACAGCCACAGGTCATGTCTTGTATAAAACTTTGTTTTCTTCATTAATTCTAAAACTTAAATGCTTATACCTTTTCTTGCCACTTTGAGCAACACTGGTATGCCTACTGGGTGTTACAGATTTCTTGGCAGATACAAGAGATAGTAATTAAAAGATCAAATACAAATCACAAGCTTAGCACAGAAGTTAGACTAGACACATATGAACTACAAATGCTGGGATGGTGGGGTGGTGTTGGGGGTGGCCGGAGGTCTTCCCGCTGATCCACAACAAGGCGGCCGCTTGAGGAAAAGGGAATTTTTTTCCTTCCCGCAAACTGAACCGTGTTAAATTAATTTTACGACGTGTTACATAAAATGTGCCGCAATTCTGCAATCGGGCTATACCCAAATCGTGCTAAATGACGGTCTACTGTACATTTTCTAGGTCAGCAATTTCACTTGCCTTGAAAGGTGCTGTTAGTGTGCAACAGTATTCCAGCCTAGATAGAACAAACGACATGAAGAGTGTCATCATGGGCTTGGCATCCCTAGTTTTGAAGGTTCTCATTACCCATCCTGCCATTTTTCTAGCAGATTCGATTGATACAGGTGAGATCCTCTGACATTATCACTCCCTGGTCTTTTACATTAGTTTTCGCTCTTTGTGTGGTTGGAATTTGTTTATACTCTGATAATGTATTGCACATTTTTGTGACACTTCAAAATTGACAAAAGGAGCGGTATCTTATATTCAATGTAATAATTCCATTTCTCTTGTTATGTCTAAGCAAAGGTGGCCCCATTAAAAAACGTACAGCCCCTCAATTAAAATTTAAAAAGTCTTTTAAATAGGTGTCAAATTAGCAAATTATAAAAAACAAATTGCATGAGATAAATATTAGCGACACTGTGATTTGGTCTGATAATAACCCTTTAAAAATGGATTCAAAATAAAAAAAAGTAAGTTTGTGTACGTATAAAACAGTCGCTGAAATTAATCAAATGCAAGATAAATAAAAGTTTAGGTCAATATGTATTAATCTTTAATCATACACCTGGAGAGGAGAACCCAGCTGATATCTTGTCACAAGGCTTCACATATGATATAAATTTTCTCTGATGGTATTGTACTAGAGAAACCTCAATGTAATTTTGCTGTACACTCATATAACCCCCCGGTACCACACCTCATAATTATGTCAATTTTTCTAGTATGGTTGTATATATTATGTTTAATGATATGTATTATTTCTTTTATAATTTTGAAAAAAAAAATTATAAATTAATGAAATTGTCTATAATGTAATACAGTGGACCCCCTAAGACACCCTGGAAATCGTACTTGTAACTATAAAATTTGAAGTGCTTTTGGGAAATGTATTTTTGGGGGTCTGAAATGACTAACCTACGGACATTATTTCTTAAGGAAATAAATTCGTTGGTAATGGCACTTGGCGGCTTTGGAAAATTTTGCTGAGGCGGGGGTCCACTGTAAAGATATTTAAAAACCCCAGACTGAATATTATTATTATGTTAATGTGTCTTTAAGACTAGTGAGACACTCTTAGCTACTTCCTTGTCTGGCATAGCTTTCCCTTTTATGCCCTATAGTGATTTTAATATATACAGTAGATCGTCATTTAGCATGGGATTACGTTCTAAAACTTGTGTTAGATAATTAAAAAAACTTATGGGAAAAATAGGGTTTCATTCCTGGGGTCCCCAAAAAACCAAACAAGTTTTTTTTGTCAACAGATCTTACAAAAAAAAAAGGAATATGTAATTGTAGTTCATTATGTGATGTATTATGTTGTTTTTACTGCTTAAGATCAAATGTAACAGAAATAATAGTATTTACCTTAAATTGTGGGTGCTGGTGTTTGGGGATGATTTTGAAGAAAGTGGAGTTATGCTAGGGCCCCACTGGGCTGAGGTGGATAGTAGAGGTTCGGGAAACAAGTCAGGGGTTGTACTGGTGCTAACAAAGCATTCAGTAAGTCAGTCAAGCTTCAGTAAGTCAGTCAAGTCATTCAGTAAGTCAGTCAAGTCATTCAGTAAGTCAGTAAGTCTTTCGGCAGAAAGTCATTCAGTAAGTCAGTCGTCATTCAGTGCCAGTCAAATCATTCAGTAAGTCAGTCAAGTCATTCAGTAAGTCAGTCAAGTCATTCAGTAAGCCAGTCAAGTCTTCAGTAAGCCGCAAGTCATTCAGTAAGTCAGTCTGTAAGTCAGCGTTTGCGTGAAGTCAGTCAAGTCATTCAGTAAGTCATAAATCATTCAGTAAGCAGTCGTCATTCGTGTTATCAGTCAAGTCTTTCCCAGTAAGTTAGTCCATAAGTCAGTCAGTAAGTCAGTCAAGTAAGTCAGTCATAAGACAGTAAAGTCAGTCAGTCACACAAACTTATGTTTACATCTTTTTATGTGTAAAAAGAACACTTCATTACGGCCCGGGGTTTGTTTGTCTAATATCTTTGTTTTCTTTTTGTTAATTCTAAGACTTAAATGCTTATACCTTTTCTTCCCCTTTTGAGCACCTGGGATGCCTTTTGGGTGTAATGGCTTGGCAGATACAAAAAATAGTAATTTAAAGATCAAACACAATTCACCCCCTCTTATTCTTCACAAACACACTGGCTTGGCAGAGGATTTTTTTCGATGGAATACGAATGGTTGGGTGGTGGGGTGGGGGGGGTGTCCCCCCCTGAACAACAACAAGGCGGCCTTTGAGGGAATAGGAGTTTGTTTTTCCCTTCCGCAAAATGTAAGTAAGTTTATTCAGGATAACAGATGCAGTTACAAAAATTATCATACATAGCAATGTGTAGAGAACCTGGATAACCCAAAAATCAGTGACTTATTTCGATTCTGTCTGACTTATTTGGGTTATCTAGGTTCCACACATATGCTACTATGTATGATAATCAATGTAACTTATACCAATTGTGGTTGCAGGGGGTTTAGACTCAGCTCGGCCCCCCGTATCTGAATAAACTTCAGTTTTTCGGGGGAAAGGAAAAAAAGATTTCCCTTTTCCCCCAAAAACGAAAAATTTGGGTTACGGGAAAACACCTGATGCATTACCCAAAAGGGGCAAAGGGAAAAGATCCTTTGCTGTCTTGAAGCCTGGTACTTTTCTCTTGCTAATTGATATAAGTTCGTGTTTGGGATTTTTTTCCAGAAAAAACCTTTTCTCGTCAGCATTAAACACTTGATGTTCTGCCACCCTCAGTAGGGCCCCCACT
>WNWK01045758.1:0-14590 GCA_009830355.1 Cherax destructor | reverse complement strand
TTCAGATGCATGATAGAACTGATAAATTGGCTAAGTTTTATGCTTTCAAAGAGGGGTAGATTAAAAATTCTTTGGCTTGTCAGTTAGCAGTTTGAGAAATAATACGAAAAGAACTTCAACTGAATTTTATTGACTTAAGACTCAGGGAGATTGACACCAGTCAGTCCATCTATCATCATTCTATCATGCAGGAGGAGCCACATGTCTATGGTGCATTCAACAAAATAAGCAGACTCTTGGATGTCACTACCTCCGGCTGGGTTACAAGTATCTTTGGCAGGTTAAATCACCACCACCAGATGTAGACCAAACAAAATGTAAACTTTGCCAGATGGACTATTGTCACACCCTGAGTCATTATGTACTGGAGTGCGATAAAATTAATGAATTCAGAGACAACTCACTAGAAATTTCAAGATATGTCAAAGTATTTTATCCACAGTGGTATATTACAGACCATTCTGGAAAAATACCCTGACTTTGCTCCCTGTAAATAAGCATTACCACACACACGTGTGTGTGTGTGTGCGTACTCACCCAATTGGGTTGCAGGGTCGAGTCACAGATCCTGGCTCCGCCTCTCACTGGCCGCTACTGGGTCACTTCCTGCGCCATGAGCTTTATCATTCTTCTTAAAGCTATGTATGGAACCTGCCTCCACTACATCGCTTCGCAAACTATTCCACTTCCCGACCACTCTGTGACTGAAGAAATACTTCCTAACATCTCTGTGATTCATCTGAGTCTTCAATTTCCAACTGTGTCCCTTGTTGCTGTGTCCCATCTCTGGAACATTCTGTCTTTGTCCACCTTGTCAATTCTCTCAGTATCTTATATGTCGTTATCATGTCCCCCTATCTCTCCTGTCCTCCAGTGTCGTCAAGTCGATTTCCTTAACCTCTCCTCGTAGGGACACCCCTTAGCTCCGGGACTAGTCTTGTTGCAAACTTTGCACTTTCTCTAGCTTCTTTACGTGTCGTGTCAGTATCATATATACACTTGTGTAGTGTATCAGCATTCATCCCACTTATATAGCTGGTCCCTTTGCGTGTGACGTCACAATACCCGCTGACGTCAGAGGCTCAGCGCATGTGCACAGCCTCAGATAGGCGTACACTCTCACTAGCGTCAGACCTATAACTGGACAGACGTGGCTGACTCTCTCCCTACTCATACCGTAAATATACCTAACCATCCTACAAGGAGTGTCTATGTCTACCTAAATATCTCTCCCAAGACCCCCACGACAAGGACAGTAAGCCTTTTGCAGAGTAAAGTGTCGTGTTCGAGTAATTTTACCTGCAGTAAGAGATAGTGAGAGCCGTTCTCCTTTGCTCATACTTTGTGTCTTTGAGCTAACTATTTCAACCGGGAGAGATCCATCCACTCCACCGAGTCTGTTCATTCCTTCAGTAGGAAAGTGATTATAAGTTAATCAATACCGAGTCTGTTCATTCCTTCTGTAGGAAAGTGATTATGTTAATCAAAACCTGAGTTGTTCATTCCTTCAGTAGGAAAGTGATTATAAGTTAATCAATACCGAGTCTGTTCATTCCTTCAGTAGGAAAGTGATTATAAGTTAATCAATACCGAGTCTGTTCATTCCTTCAGTAGGAAAGTGATTATAAGTTAATCAAAACTGAGTTGTTCATTCCTTCAGTAGGAAAGTGATCATAAGTTGTGAGCTAAAAATAGAAAATCAGAAAATCCAGTTTAGAACCGAATTATTGACTGTGTGTTTTGTTATTAGATTTCCAGTATCTAGCAAGATGTTTGTGTGTCCAAGTTCTCTCTGGGGGTTCTGAGTTTTAACAGTATAACCCGTGTTAGCCGAGTTTATCTTTCCTGTTAAAACTTCTTCCTGTAAATATTTATTCTTCCTCAGAAGCCGAAGAGTGCATGAATACACATCCATTGATCGATCAAATTTGCAAATTGAAATTGTTATATATATAATGTTTATATCTAGATCCATTAAATTTCTCTTATGTACCATTAACTCAAGAAGTGGAGAGAAAATTAATCTTGATTAGTTCCAAGTTATAATGTGTTTGCTATTGTATAGATTCACCCAGTACCACCTGTCTGTTCAGCCTATAGAGTTGTATAGTATGCCGAGACGTCATACGATAACATGGCCGAGCTGTCGTGTCAGTATCATATATACACTTGTGTAGTGTATCAGCATTCATCCCACTTATACAGCTGGTCCTTTGCGTGTGACGTCCAATCCCGCTGACGTCAGAGGCTCAGGGGCATGTGCACAGCCTCAGATAGGCGTACACTCCACTAGCGCAGACCTATAACTGGACAGACGGGCTGGACTCTCTCCTACTCATACCAAATATACTGTAACCATCCTACAAGGAGTGTCTATGTCTACCTAAATATCCTCCCAAGACCCCCACGAATACGTGCTTGGCTAGATGTGGGTTACAAAGTGGTGCTGTATACTCCAATATGGGCCTAACGTCACAGTGGCAGGGTCCTGAACGATTCTTTACTAAGATGTTGGAATGCTGTTCTTAGGTTTGCTAGGCGCCCATATACTGCAGCAGTTATTTGGTTGATGTGCGCCTCAGGAGATGTGCCTGGTGTTATACTCACCCCAAGATCTTTTTCCTTGATTGAGGTTTGTAGTCTCTGGCCCCCTAGACTGTACTCCGTCTGCGGTCTTCTTTGCCCTTCCCCAATCTTAATGACTTTGCACTTGGTGGGGTTGAACTCCAGGAGCCAATTGCTGGACCAGGCATGCAGCCTGTCCAGATCCCTGTTGTTATTGTTGTAGGTTCGCCGGTACATCCGGCCCGGGTCTTCTCCAAATGGTGACCCGGCACAGAAACTAATGTTACATCTAATGCAACCTTATCGTAATGCTATAAAGATTCACTATTGACCTAACACACTTCTCTTATTGAGCTCATTCTTCAGATTTTTAATTTGAAACTTCTTAATTTGCTGCATTTTCGTGTGGCTGCATTTTGTGTGTGCTCCTGTTTCTGCTAATTCATCATCTCTCTGATTCCCTCTGATATAAACACGAAATGGTTTCACCAAAAAATTTAGTAATTATTTTACAATTTTTTATATTTTTTTTTTTTTTATTTCCTTTACAATATTATTGACGTACCTGGAATTTAAACTGAATAAGGCTAACATTGGTTCTGAAAATACATCTGAATTTATTCTTGTTTTGAAGACGAAGAACAATACTACTACCATTATATTACTATATTAGGATTAACTTCGGCGACTTAGTAACCCAGGGTAACTTGGTCAATCCATGTGGCTTATTTCCAGTGGGGCACTGTTCCGCAGGATGCGACCCACAACAGTTGTAGAATACCATACGTGTGGAGGGAAGGGGATCATTGACTGGAAGGTGGTAGGGAGAGGAAGAGTAGGAAAGGAGAACACAATGGTAGCGTAGACCCCCATCGATCATTTCTCCTCATAAGTGAGGGTAATCAGAGAGGCGCCAGTAAGCCAGGCGACACCCTGAATCATCGCCTCCACCCTCCCAGCAGGTTCAAGGGAATTTCTCTTCTAATTGTTCTCCTTCAAGGAAGGCGCCTTGATGACGGCGAAGGGATCATAATTCAAGGAACTGGAGGTACCCTACAATGTTCTCTTATTGAGCCCATGGCGCCTCAGCCCTTCACTGGGTTTCTTCTACACTTCTTCCATATCATATACAGGATGTTGCTATGGCGGTGTTCATATTTAGGACCAGACTTACAAGCGCCTTCCACATAGATATCTCTCCTCCGCTCCAGCTACTACATATCTAGGACTATGAGGCGTTCTCAGTTACTTAAATGCTTTATTGGCTTAATGAAGACCGTAAATAATCTTTGAATATACTCCAGGTTAGGTTAGGTAAGGTTCTTCAGGGAACAGGACAACTGTTTCCTGACACGGGTCTTAGATGATGACCCACCGTTGGAGCTTTTGGTCATCTGACCGAGGCCTTCCGCTGGCTTACCGGTCCACCCCTTTAAAAATTATGGTCATAGTTATAACCATTTTTATCGAATATGCTCCAGATCTGATATCTCTCCTGCCCAGAACGGAGCCGTTAACACCAACCAATATTCTTGAGAGCATAAGAGATTTGAATAGTGTCACCACAGTCACTTTTTCCCTTGTTTTCGAAGTTCTCATTATCCACCCCATCATTTTCCTGGTCGTGGTAGTCAGTCCCTCAGGCTGAGGTCAAAGCTGAATCAGTGAAATCTTGTAACAAGAGTTCATAGTAAAAAAAAAAAGTTCCCGACAACTGCCTCTGCACAGTATCTCTGGAGCGTCTCTTGTTAATACTGTAGCACCAGTCTGAAAAGAGCCTGAAAAAGAGCCCTTTTCTGCCTCATTCAGAAAAGGGCTCTTTTATATTTATATATATATATATATATATATATATATATATATATATATATATATATATATATATATATATATATATATATAGTTCTACCTTCCTGAGGTAGACCAGGGCTCTTGTTTTTTTGTTACCCCAATTTAAGTTATCCCTATTTTAAGTTACCCACTATTTACTCCTAAGCGTGAATTCCACATTTTCTGAAATGTATGGCTATATACAATTTACCTACCGCATTAGTAGCATAATGACTAAGTAACTAGCCTGCCTAAATGTGGTGTTGTCTAATGTTGTTACTCAAAATATTACTCGTACAACATATATCAATAATATATATGTTTGGCATGTGTGTGTGGTGGAAAGGGATCATTGTCTGGGGAGGTGGTAGCTAGTGGGTCACTCTCCCTGCGCCATGAGCTTTATCATACCTCTTCTTAAAGCTATGAATGGAACCTGCCTCCACAACATCACTTTCCAAACTATTCCACTTCCGACCACTCTGTGACTGAAGAAATACTTCCTAACATCCCTGTGATTCATCTGAGTCTTCAACGTCCAACCGTGTCCCCTTGTTCCTGTGATACTCACCCCAAGATCCTTTTCAATGAGTGAGGTTTGTAAGCTCTGGCCCCCTAGATTGTACTCAGTCTGTGGTCTTCTTTGCCCTTCCCTAATCTTCATGACTTTGCACTTGGAGGGGTTGAATTCCAGGAGTCAGTTGCTGGACCAGGCTTGCAGCCTGTCCAGATCCCTCTGTAGTTCTTCCTGGTCCTCGCCCGATTGAATTCTTCTTATCAACTTCACATCATCTGCAAACAGGGACACTTCGGAGTCTATTCTTTCCGTCATGTCGTTCACAAATACCAGAAACAGCACCGGTCCTAGGACTGATCCTTGTGGCACCCGCTCGTTACAGGCGCCCACTTTGACACCTCGCCACGTACCATGACTCGCTGTTGTCTTCCTGACAGGTATTCCTGCCTGTTATTCCTGCCTGGTCCTCCAGCTTTTGCACTAATCTCTTGTGTGGAACTGTCAAACGCCCTCTTACAGTCCAAGAAAATGCAATCTACCCACCCCTCTCTTGTCTTACTGCCGTCACCCTGTCATAGAACTCCAGTAGGTTTGTGACTCAGGATTTCCCATCCCTGAAACCATGCTGGCTGTCGTTGATAAGCTCGTTCTTTTCTAGGTGCTCCACCACTCTTCTCCTGATAATGTTCTCCATGACTTTGCATACTATACATGTTAGTGACACTGGTCTGTAGTTTAGGGCTTCGTGTCTGTCTCCTTTTTTAAAAATTGGGACTACATTTGCTGTTTTCTATACTTCAGGTAGTTGCACTGTTTCGATAGATGTGTTGAAGATTGTTGTTAGTGGTACACTTAGAGCCTCTGCTCCTCTCTCAGGACCCATGGAGAAATGTTATCCGGCCCCATCGCCTTTGGAGGTATCTAGCTCGCTTAGCAGCCTCTTCACGTCCTCCTCAGCTGTGTGTGTGTGTGTGTGTGTGTGTGTGTGTGTGTGTGTGTGTGTGTGTGTGTGTGTGTGTGCGCGCGCGCGCGCGCGAGTGCGTGCGTGTGCGCTCGTAAAATGCCATAATCGCGAACGAGCGACACAAGATGCAAAATAATGGAGCTCTCATTTAGCTCTCCCCTGTGGTTATTTTGCATAAAAGATCACAGTAAAGAGGTGATATCACAAAATGCAGAACAACCACTGTGAAAAAATATTGAACTTCCAAGCGATTTCGTGATTTCTCGCATTATCAAGGAACACATCTTTATATATATATATATATATATATATATATATATATATATATATATATATATATATATATATTTACTTGCATGATTCCTTACCTTTGTTACTTGTGAGTTCATTACTTTTGTACCTTGTTCAGCTATCAAAACTTTGGGGCCCAGTCTCTGGACCCATTATGTACCTATGTAATCTGTAAATACCTTTGTAACTTGTCATGATTATGACCAGATCTACCTAGACTTCATTACCTTTGTAACTTGCTTAGCTATCAAAACTTTGGGGTCCAGTCCCTGGACCCATTATGTACCTCTGTAATCTTTTGACAACCGCCCACAGGATGGGTATGGGGTGCATAATAAAGATATTAAACTTAAACCCTTCAGGAAGGAAAGGGTACCTTGATGCTGGCGAAGGGCTCCTGATCTTCCTTAAATCATACCTGATTACCTCCTCGTTTCCCAAGCGTCATACGACCCCTGTCAGTTTAGTTCTCTATGATTGCAATAATAATTGATGTTAAAATATTTGTAATTATTTAAACCTAAATAAATATCTATGTATTGTATTTACGAGTATGCTGTAATCTGAATATTGCTTCCGATGTCGTGTTGAACTTCTGCCCTCATTTACCACTTCGGTTTTAGAGCTCCTCCATATTCCTTGTGGGTCTTTCCTTTGTCACAAAAATTCACCTTCTGTCATGGATCTGCTAATAAATTTATACTCGTTTCTGTATACATGTTCTGGCCGTTTTGTCTTTAAACATAAAAAATAGATGTGAAAATATAAATGTGAATTAATTTTGTTATTGTGTTGCAGATGTTGGCTGTGAGGTGTGTAGGAGACGACTGACGTGGGAGGGAAAACAAATCCAATTTACTACATACACCAAGACAATTAAAGACCCAATACTCACTCTTCATCATCTCGAATCTCACTCTTTAAACGCAAGATGAAGTTAAATGTGGTCGAGTAGAGGGTGCGCGTGTTAAAACTGAAACTCTAGTGTGTGCCGGGTAACTGGTCTTGTGGTGACACCTGAGCTGTGATTTAGCTTTCGTGAGTGAGGCTAGAAGACGCTTGGTGGTGTGGTGATCCTACCTGCTGAGCTTTCTCTTCTTCACATCATGGAGAGAGCAGCTGTCACCTGACACCTTTGACGTTCCACATTATTATTAAACACAATGAGGTGAAGCCTTTATTAAGGCTACCCATGCAACTGACGTTCTACCGGGGTTTTTTTACTGAAAGATTCTTGTGAGTAGTTGGAGGATGGTGGTGAGTGCCTGACTCACAGCTTCTTTTGACACTGTGCCAGACAAGGAGACGCTTGAGCTGACTCACTCGCCCTCACCCACACTCACACTCCGCTCATCAGGGAAACCCAGACAGCGTGGAGTGTCCTGCTTCCAACAGTGTGTCGCTACTGTGCGAACTGCACACAGTAACTCTGGTCCTCGTTGACGCTTCGTTGCTGTTGTGAAAAGGTTTAAAGTGGTGATCAGTTTTAGTCGAAAATATAGTGTGGTATGAGGAGGTGCACAGGCTGGAAGTGGCAGGACCAAAAGCTACGAACTACCTTTCCAACCTCGTTCCAAAACTTTTCAAAGACGTGAAAGACTGCTCCTTCTAACGCCGTAACCTCCAGCCATCTAGCACCACCACGCTGTACCACCCACTATCAATAACCACTAAGTGATTTGGGCTATGAGGACCACCGCCACCCCACACCGCCAACACCACCACTCCCTAGTAAGGATACACGACAGAAGCTGTTAGCCGACACAACAACCACTCCAGGGAGAGATAACTGAGTGTATCCGCAAAGAGCCAACCGTCAATGCTTTAGTGTGTAGCTGTCTCATAGTGGTCATTGTGGTTAGTGGTGGAGGACGTGTTAGTGGAGTCTGGCCCCTCTTGTCTCTACGCTTGCGTATTGCCTAACGTTTCAGAAACACACATTGGTGGAGACTTATTCTGTATATACACGACTGATGTTACATTTGTGTTAATAATGTCACAATGAAATTTAGAACTTTATCCTTAGAAACTGACAAAGGTAATGAAAGAAAATATATTAGATAAGTATATATTTTATATAGGTTTAAGATGAATCTTTGGTGTGGAAGTACTGAGTGTGTAGCGAGCTGAGGAGCCAGACAAGCACGTATTCGCTCCTGCATTTATACTAGTCTGCTTATTTAGATGATAAATTAATATACAGTATAGTGCACAAGTTTATAAACTATATAATATGCTTCTAGTAAGAGGTCTTTGCGCTAGATACTTATGTTTCAAGCACGCATCATCTTGTAATTGCAACTCTATTAACACACGAGATCCAGAAGGTAAAATTAATCAAGAGAGGACACCGTATATGAAAATAGTTGGAGGACCGGGAACACAAGATCTCGCCTCTACGTTTTCTACAGCAAGGTACAGTCACGTAGCTACAGGAGCTGAGAAGAACCAGCCTCCTTTCATCTCTCCTCACCTGCAAGACCTCACCTACGGGGGATACAAGGATAGAGCGAGGGTACTTAGGGCCACTCAGTGCCTATGTAAATCATCACCCAGTATTGGTGGTGATCGTCACGATGAAATTGTCTGGGATCTTCTGTGTGGTGGTGGTCGTCTTGGTCGTGGTTGGTGTGTTCACCAGCGGGGCTCAGGTAAGTGATATGAGAAATATAATTCTTTACACAGTATTTATCACGTAAGTATTAGTTCCGATTCCTTCCTATTAGTCTAGAGACGGTAGAGCATCGGACTCTAAATTTACTGACCTCGGTTCGAGCCCCTCGTCCACCCTTCTGTTTATTCATTGACAGTTGTTTATTACAGCTTAATTTGAGTTCATATAAGAGTATGTATATAGCTATTATACTCCTGGTTAGTTATCTTTGTCCCAGAGTTCCTTCCTCGCTCAACTGTTACTCCTTTCTCGTTGCCAACATACAAGGGCTAAAACCAAATTCTAAAACAAAATTCCTTACTTAAAAGGCCTCTTTACATAACCATATGCAATGTTTGTAGCGTTCACCGAAATCCACATTAGAGATTTATTAGACAAGCCAGTAAAGGAAAAGCTTAATGCAGAAGTTACAGGGTGTGTTTATTAAATAAATGTCACAACAAAGAAAAGCAATAACTTAAACATTCAGGTAACTTACTAAAATCAGCAGTAACTAAAACATACATTGAGATAACTTACTAAAATCAGCAGTAACTTAAATATTCAGATAGATCACACATATCAGCAGAAACTAAATCATTCAGATAACTTACTAAAATCAGCATTAACTAAAGCAGACACAAGGAGACATTCAGGAATTTGGGAAAAACTCCCATAATATTTTCACTCTGCAAATTATAAATAAATATGCTTTCAATATTCTCCTCCTACTTACAGATATTAGCGAAAACTTGAAAAACTTATGACTCCACGCTCAGTGGTATGATCACCAACACGAGTAGAAGACCTACCAATATTAAAAGTTTTCATAAACTGTTCTCAACGAATTATGTGCCTGTTAGCACAGTTCTTATAAGCTTCGAAAAAACAAAAAACGAAATTGACAGCATTCCCAGGTCCTCAGTGTCTGGGTCCCGGTTCCTGTAATGCTATATAAAGAACCCCAAAATAGCACTAGTCCGGGCACTGTGTAGGGGTGAGAACTTAGATTCAGGTGAGATCCCAGCAAGGAGTAAGAGGACTCTTTTTGGATTATGAACCCCGTGGGTTAGTAACCTATTGTGGCTTATTTCCAATAGAGTCCTTTGGTCCCCACCCCCAGTATGCGACACACAGTCTACTAATACAAACAACTTTATTTCTTTCTGCAGTTTACAAAATGTAGTTTACATATAATAAAATATTGTTGAGCACAAAAGAAAGTCACTAACATGCTGTGTGGTGCACAATATTCATTAGCTGTTTACTGTCTGGTGAACACTGGCGCCTGATGAAAGATGCCCAACGTCTCTAGCTAGAGATGTATCGGATGTGAAAATTTAGATATCCGCGGATGCGCATGTGTATGAGGATGTCGTACTTATTTTGCGGATGCGGATGTAAGAAATTGTGCGGATGTTCCGCGGATGCGGATACGGATATCCGATACATCACTAGTCTCTACTAACCCAGGGAGCTAACCCGGGTCCATCGGTTGTGAGCCGAAATTGCTCCCACGAGTCACCTAAAGACATTGGACATACTCTTGGTTCACAAAGGAGGCAACAGACCGATAGCCCATGGAGTGTAATGTAAAAGAAAAAAAAAAAAAAAAGCTTAAAATTTGACTTTTTTTTTTTTATTTACTTGAGAAGTAATATCTCTAGACGCCTGTGGCTAGAGGCAGGAGTACAGACATTCAACTAGGTTTGGAGGGCGAATAGGTGAGTACAAATAAGCGAGTCTGTCTGGCGCTCAGCAGACGGAGGGTCAAGCCTCCACTCCGTCTTGTCCTGAATGACCCACACGAGTTTAGTGCTTAAAATGAATTATTATTTAGAGCAGTGAAGATTACCTTTCACACAGTCTGCAGAGAATGTAGACTTGAAAATGCACGAGTGCCATATACAGAATAAAATGCACGAGTGCCATATACAGAATGAAATGCACGAGTGTCATATACAGAATGAAATGCACGAGTGCCATATACAGAATAAAATGCACGAGTGCCATATACAGAATAAAATGCACGAGTGCCATATACAGAATAAAATGCACGAGTGCCATATACAGAATAAATGCACGAGTGCCATATACAGAATGAAATGCACGTGTCATATACAGAATGAAATGCACGAGTGCCATATACAGAATGAAATGCACGAGTGTCATATACAGAATGAAATGCACGAGTGTCATATACAGAATGAAATGCACGAGTGCCATATACAGAATGAAATGCACGAGTGCCATATACAGAATAAAATGCACGAGTGCCATATACAGAATAAAATGCACGAGTGCCATATACAGAATAAAATGCACGAGTGCCATATACAGAATAAAATGCACGAGTGCCATATACAGAATAAAATGCACGAGTGCCATATACAGAATGAAATGCACGAGTGTCATATACAGAATGAAATGCACGAGTGCCATATACAGAATGAAACGCACGAATGCCATATACAGAATGAAATGCACGAGTGTCATATACAATGAAATGCACGAGTGTCATATACAATGAAATGCACGAGTGTCATATACAGAATGAAATGCACGAGTGCCATATACAATGAAATGCATGAGTGTCATAATAAAATGCACGAGTGTCATATACAGAATAAAACGCACGAGTGTCACATGCAGAATGAAATGCACGAGTGTCATATACAGAATAAAACGCACGAGTGTCACATGCAGAATGAAATGCACGAGTGTCATATACAGAATAAAACGCACGAGTGTCATATCAGAATGAAATGCACGAGTGCCATATGCAGAATGAAACGCACGAGTGTCATATGCAGAATGAAACGCACGAGTGCCATATGCAGAATGAAACGCACGAGTGTCATATACAGAATGAAACGCACGAGTGCCATATGCAGAATGAAACGCACGAGTGCCATATGCAGAATGAAACGCACGAGTGCCATATGCAGAATGAAACTCACGAGTGCCATATGCAGAATGAAACGCACGAGTGCCATATGCAGAATGAAACGTCACGAGTGCCATATGCAGAATGAAACTCACGAGTGCCATATGCAGAATGAAACTCACGAGTGCCATATGCAGAATGAACGCATGCAGGAAAGAGTGCCATATGCAGAATGAAACGCACGAGTGCCATATGCAGAAGAAACGCACGAGTGCCATATGCAGAATGAAACGCACGAGTGCCATATGCAGAATGAAACGCACGAGTGCCATATGCAGAATGAAACGCACGAGTGCCATATGCAGAATGAAACGCGCGAGTGCCATAATACACAAAATGCAGAAGTGCGAAAACTCGTTAACCTTCTATGAGCAGATTTAAGAAATATTGCTGGAACAAATTTAGAAGTCTTCGAGAGGACGAGTGATGACTATGTGGGCCTGCGGACTGCAGGGTAGTAATGACCTGGCTGGTCAGATGGTCAAACTATTCATAGGCCACGCTTCAGGGTTGAAAACTCTCGAAACCTTTCAGAGGTGTGTTAAGTTACCATCACCACTAGCACCATGTACAGCTATACAACACTATACAGTACGGTTGATAATTAAGACATATACAACAGTTGGGTATCTATTGTTGAAACTTTTCTCTTACACAGTAGGCTTCTCCAGTCAAATACAGAGACAGCAGGTGTAGTAGTGAAATGAAAATGATGTAATCATGATGTGGTCAGTCATTCAGGTAGGTTGAGGGACTGACCACCTCAAATACTATTTATCCAAGGTTGGTGGACTGATTACATCATCTTCACCTCACTACTACACCACCTGCCTCTGTATTTGACTGAAGAAGCCTACTGTGCATGCGAAACGCTAACACAGTAGGCTTCTTCATGTCTTAGTCATCAACTTGTCGGTATTTTATACCAATTTCAACATAACTATACAGTAGTGTCTATGACGCTTCACTACCCATAGTCGTAGTCGTGTAGATTTTAACGTTGCTTCACCCACTTGAGTTTTCATACGTCTCGTCCTTTTTTTGGTTTTAATTTCCATATTTGTGGTTAAATATACATTCTTGTGATATCTTAATATGCAAAATAACCACATTGAAAAATAGTGAAATCCCCAAACTTAGAGGTTTACGTAGCCTAATCTGGTTTAACCAAACCTGACGTATCAAACGTAGTTTAACTTAATTAAAATATTATTTGTAGAGTTACAGGAAACGTTAAGAAATTGACACTGGAAAACTCTTAATAAAAATAATGCAGTAAAATGAGTTTGTATAATGACTTCTGCTTCTCATTCTCCCTCACCCTCGTCAGTTTCTTTTCCTCCCTTTCTCCCCCTCTCGCCTCTTCCTCCTGTTGTTTCCCTCCTCACATCTCCCCTCTTCCCTTTTTGCCCCTCTCTGCTCTTCCTCCCAGAGAAAAAAAAAGCTAGCTTTCATTCTAATACGTATATAACAGTTTTAGTGAAAAGGGTAGCACCACATTGCTGATGTATCTAATTTTGTCAAAAAAAAAAAAAATCCTGTTCTGGTCTACATAATCCCTCCCACCTTCTGTGCCTTCTCCTCCGCCTCTCCCTCGCATCCCTCGCCTCTCTCCCTCCCTCCCTCCCTCCCTCCTCCCTCCTCCCTCCCTCTGTGCCAAACACAATAGTAGCCAGATTCCTCTCTCACACATTCCCAGGCCATACCAACACGCATTCTTTGAGCACGCGGGATAGGTCCGCTCCTACCCGTAATAGTCATATCTTGTAATGCATACATAGGGCAATGTGAGACAATGGAACCAGACATATGTATATATTGTACTAAGGTACGAAAAAAGAACAGTAAATATACCTTATGTAAAATGTGTTAGGGGTGGGTGCATAATGGATATGTGTTCGATTATGGTAATGGTGCCAGATTTCATTTTGTTTGTAACAAATGCACTTTGGCACAGTTACCCTTCAGCAGTGATGACATTGATTTACCTAATTTTAATACAAAATGATCCCTTGCCATATATTAATGATTATGATTGTTTTATGATAACAAGCCTTCACTTTATTCATGTCAACGCAAGATCCTGTTTTCCAAAATTGGCAGAGATTAGGACTAAGTAACAGAACTAGGGCAGCAGTTATATCCATCTCTGAATCCTGGTTGGATGATACGGTGACTGACGACGAGGTTAAAATAGAAGGTTACAACATAAAACACTTAGATAGGAATAGAAAAGGTGGTGGGGTATGTGCCTACATAAGGAATGACTTAGCCTACAACCCAAGACCTGATTTAAATGCAATAATCTGGAGATTCTATGGTTTGAAGTGTTGCTTCCCAAGACCAAACCCATCTTAGTAGAAACTAGTTACCGCCCTCCCACCCATGACCAGTTCTTAAAACACTTTTCGGAGTCTTGTCCGGACTTGATAACAATTGCGAGACAGTAATACTGGGAGACTTCAATATATGTTTTCAACAGCAAAATAACGGGCTATGTAAAAGGTATAACAATTCTAGGTTTAAATAGTTACATTCAACTAATTGATACACCAACCGGATCACAGTTCTCAGCCACCTAATTAACATACTTCGTAACCGTTCTGAGAACATTACAGTCAGGCGTCATTACCACAGGCCCCTTTGTGATCATTTCATAATTTACTGCACCAGGAAAATCATTAGGGGCGGATAGGCGTATACAGGACAATAAAAATGAGGTCAACTAGAAACTACAGTAAGAAATACTGGTAAATCTGGTAAATAGGCTACAAATTGTGATTGGACAGTGATAACAAATTGCAAGGAGTAAATGATACATGG
>WNWK01045757.1:0-14590 GCA_009830355.1 Cherax destructor | reverse complement strand
TAGAATATATGGTATGATATTTGGATGTTTTCATGTATATATGGATATGTCCACCTGTTTGTTTGGGGTGTACTTTTGATGTATTAATTATTCCTTAAGTGTGAGGTGATGCAGGATACTGCTGAAGTTTTGTAAAAATTTCGGTTATTACTTTTGTACGTGTATCATTTCAAGGATGTATTCATGTTATCATTTGTTGTTCTATGTTTAGTTTTTCTGTTCGAGTATTGTGGTGATTTTGGTAGTACCTTTTGGCCACTCTATGCTGTATTTTCCTATGTTTGTAACGAGATATCTGTCTCTTTTGGAATTTTTGTACAGTGTGTTTTTAGGTGTAGGACACGATAGTACTTATAGTATATGTAGGGTTGTGTAGGTGATAGGATCATGTTTTTGGATATTAATGGACTAGGATTGTTTTTTTGTTAAAGCTTATAGTACTATGAGTTATGAATACTTTATTTATTACCTAATGTTAATGAGTTATGAAAATGTAATGCAATATTGATATCATTTTTTTGCTTAGGTTTAGTTTTTTTTCAATGTTTAGCTAGGTTGGGTTTAGTGATTTATGTTTTTTTTTTTGCGAATATTTGACAATGTTTTCCATATTTTCGTATTTTATGAGACAATTTTTGTAAATTTTGAGTTAGAAGTAGTTTTGTACGATACACTTTCACTGTCAGTGGTGTTTGACAGTGGGAGGGTCTTTCCCTTTCATATATTTTTGGTAGGGTGGTTGCAAATAAGCTGAAGAAGTATAGGTAGGGGATTTTATACTGTGATGCATATGTCACGATTGTATTTTTTTGATAACTTTGGTATGCTTAGTTTTCTTTAAAATTATTTTGTTGTTTTGGCATGTTTTAGTGTATGTTGTGGCAATGTTATGTATTGTTACTTTTGGGCGATAAGGTTTTTTTCCTTATTGTAAGTGATAAACTGTTCTGTACTATGTTATGTCGAATGATGCAGAACGGTTTTTGTTCTTGCAGTCAAATGGTTATGTACATAAGGTTTTAAATAAAATAAAAAAAAAATACACTTTTAAAAAAGTGTTTGTTTTTTAGTTGTAATAAAAAAAAAAGTTGAAGGTGGTGTGGTTGGATCAGTTAGAATATGGTGACTGTGAAGGCAAGCTTAAAGTAGGATTGAGTAGGTTAACTCGCCTGAGTAGCACCAAAACTTAAAATGTGAAGGTACAACTAATGACCCATCTATAGTCAAGGTGATCTGTTATACATGGTATATGTCATGTAGGAAGCTTTGCTGTACCCCGAATTATCATCAAAGGCTTTAAATTCTAAATCAAAGCACACACACGACAGTATTATTAAATGCAATAATAGTACACAACATCTACACATGTATATGCTCAGATATTCCTGTTTGTAAACAGGAATTATCAGAGTATATTTATATGCCTTCTTACATTCACTGTAAAGATCAAAGGCTGTTGATATAGTATTAAACATAATATTTTCATATCCAAATAACGTTAACATTAAACTCGCTTTTCTTGATACATGGGATCTGTGATCCAAACAGTATCAATTGCTTTTCAATACCCCCACCACACCCCAGATACACTCATGTATTTAGGGCAACATACCTGCATGTTATGCACTGCATTTGAAGTGTATAATTACCCAATGGATGTGAAGGGCGTCACTGTTAAGGTGGGAGGACCACAATCTACTAGATCCACTTGAAAAAATCTGAAAAATTCTTGTCTTCTCTAGCAGAAAAAGTCAAAACACTAAAGAGTGCTGTGATGTTGCTGCTCCAGCTTCTGATCTTCTGTCATATACTATTCTGGTGACAATTCAAATCATCACCTAACACAAGATGCCATGATCGTCCCAGATGACACCTGAAATACCAAATAGTTATACTGGACAAGTGCAGATGACATACTTGTCCATCCCCTTACTGCATGCAGTAATTATGAATTTTATATATGAACCATACTCTAGAAATGAGCTCTACCATATAACCTTACCATTATACAAGCTTTCTTGTGTTCCTTCCATCATCTCTACCAGCAGCAGGTTAGGCAGTTAGTGCAGTTAGCATTAGTGGAAATCTAGTTGACAGTGTATGTGTTAGTGTCATGGTACACTTCTGACCCAATAGGTGTAACTGCTGAAGGTGAGAAAAGTGAAGACTGGGTGCGTAGAGGGTGCTAAGGTCTCAGTTGAAGGTGATAACAGCACTAGTCATCCGGGAACGTCTTAACACTGGGTCGTCTGAGGGAGCATGAAGGTCTCAGTTAAGTGAAACAGCAACAGCAGGACGTCCATTGTTGTGTAACTTCACGCTGTGCCAACATATCTCCCGACTCTTCAGTGCTCACGACACCACTGAAAAGTAAATTTACATTAATACAGCCATAGAGAGAAAATACACAAATGTTACCTTGCTCACACTCCAACAATTGGCAAGTCATGAAAACCACTTGCCTCCATATTTTCCACGCCCAGCCTTGGTTGTGTGCGGGTGTCTAGTGGAGCCCCCTGGAGTTGACCTAGTGCAACTTCATTCTCTTCATCATGGCGGATGGATATAGACGCCGGGTGAATACTGTTGGTATTGTACTACTACAAGGAGCAGTTTACCCATCGAATGCAGAGATTTTACTGCCTGCCATTCTTCGCGACGCTCTGGGCATATCACATTCAAGAGTTATATGGCATATCCCTCAATGGGGCAAGGAGGATTCTTGTAAAATTCGCCTGTACAGCAGCCTACGAAAGGATTGTCGACATGTACCAGGACAAGCGGAAGGTCGTGATGCAAGGTGTAGAGGTATGTGTAAAAGATATATCAGCTACGTATAAGTGGTTGAAGATCCATCATGTCCCATTCGAGGCGAGTGCGACGGACATTCAGGATGTCTTGAAGAAGTATGGTGTGATACATGCGATCAATGTGGGCCGCTGGATGAATGGTTTGTACGCTGGCATGCTCGAGTGTACTTATAATGTGAAGATGACAATAAGGAAACCTATACCGTCTTACATTCTAATGGAAGCCTTTCGTACCCAGGTTTACGTAACTTATGTTGGCCAGGTGAGGACATGTCGGTTGTGTGAGCAACCGGGACACATAGCGGCGGATTGTGCACGTAGGCGTGTTGATCGGAGGGAGAAGGTACGTGCCGTGACCAGCTTGGAAGACAGGACAGCTCCGGAGGTTGGAGTGGATGGAGCAGAGCGACGGTGGGAAGGAGAACGGGAATCAACAACAATTGTGGAGTGCGGAGGTGGACCAGAAGGAGAAGCAACAGCGGGCTGTTGCCTTGATATCAGATGTGACGCTGGAGGAGACTGCAGCGCAAGGTACGACCATGGATGAGTCAGCATGGTGAGGGAGAGGAAGCAGCAATCCTGCAAGATCTGCATGACTTCATTGGTAGTGCACCCTTATTACTGGATGATGCTTCAGAGGAGGTGGGTGTGGTGGGGCAAGGAGAGGAGATTATGAGAGCTTCAGAGATGGGTGAGGTAATGAGAAGTGATGGTATTGGTGTAGAGGCATCAGTAAATGTGACAGTTGTAGAGGCTGAAATCCACAGGGAAGAGGGCATGGAGATACCTGTGGAAAAGGGAGAATCTAGGAAAAGACCTGGGGATGATACAGATGAGGATGTGTTAACTGCGGCTCAGAGGCCTGGCAAAAAGATATGGGCTGAGGTGGTTCAGGGTAAAGGGTGTCGGGTGAAGGGGAATGGAGCACCAAGAGAATCTAAGGGGGAGGGGAAGGGGAAGGGTGGGATTGATGGTGCAACGATTATGATAGACAAAAGAGCACTGAAATCGAAAGGGAAACCCCAACCGTTCAATTCAGGTGTGTGACTATGAACGTAAATGGCCTCCGAAATGAGGTCAAGCGCAAATGGGTTGAGATAACGTTAATGCGTGGAGGGTAGATGTAGTGTTTTTTCAAGAACACAATTTTAGGCTGGGGGAGGAGATTGTAATAAAGGGTTATCAAGTTTTTGCTGGCAGTGCTAGGTTGTTCACTTTGTCATCATGGGAGGAGGTGGGGGGAAAGGGTGGTTTGAGTGAATGGGGTTTGGGGAGGAGTACAGGTTAGCTTTTTGGGAGTGTATCTCCCGGCTGTGGCGAACAAGCGTATTAAAGATGATTTCGTTAATAATGGGTTAACTTATGCTTTCCGGGGACTACCGCATATCACTGTCATAGCAGGGGATTGGAATAGTGTGATTAGGGTTAGGGATGTAGAACCAAGGGGGAGCGGGTGTGTGCTGGGGGCATTATGAGAGGTCTTGAATGTGGTGGGGGTGGTGGATGTGGTGGGAGGGAGGGGGGAACCGGTAGACTACACTTTCTATAGGAAGAATTATGCGGCGCATTTGGACAGAGTATATGTGACGAAATCAGTGGTTGTGGAAAAGGTGGAGTGCATTGATGTCGGTTTTTCTGACCATCGAGGAGTGTTGTTTGAAGGGGGATGGGAAGGGGCTGTCAGGGTGTATCAGAGTTATTGGAAATTAAATACGAGATTGTTGGAGAGAGATGGGGATGATGAGGATTTTGAGGGGTGGTGGGGGGAGATGTGGAGAGAGGGGAGGGAGTTGAAGGTGAAGGTAGCGCAGTGGTGGGATGAGAGGAAAACCAGAAATCAGGAAGTTTTATCAGCGGGTGGGGGGTGAGGAGGCGAGGTATAGGTATGGGTATCAGAGGTATTTGGAAGGTTTGTTGAGTGAGTGTTATGGGGGATTGGGGGAAAGGTCTAGCAAAGAGGTTGGGGTTTTGCAAAATAGACTAAGGGAGATCGAGGAGGAACGGTTCCAGGTTTTAAGACTTAGGAGTGGTTTGGAGGAGGTATTATGGGGTAACAAGGCGTTGAAGATGGTTTTGAGGCATTTTCAAAGGAGGCGGGGTAGTATGTTGATCTCGTCAATAAAGGTAGAGGAGGGCATGGGGGGTTATGAGGAGGGGCGAGAGTTGAGGACAACAGAGGGTATGGGAGGATATGCGGAGTGTTGGTATAGGAAAACTTATGGAAGGGGAGAACAGGATTTGGAGGCGGGTGAAGGGATTTTACGTGGAGTTAGGAAGTGTTTGAGTGATGAGGATAGGCAAGCTTGTGAGGGAGATATAACTGAGGAGGAAGTATGGGAAGCAGTTAAAGGTCTACGGATGGGGAAATTACCTGGATCAGATGGGTTGCCATGGGAATTGTATGTTAAGCATTGGCAGGTGTTAAAGGAGATGTTAGTGAGGGTGGTAAATGAGTTGAAAGGGGAGGGAATAATGGGGGAAACTATGAGGACTGGGGTGGTGGTGTTGGTAGCAAAAGGGAAGATTTCGAGGGGGTTCAGTGATTATAGGGGAATAGCTTTGATGAATACTGATTATAAAGAGGGGTTTGGGGAACATGTTGCATGAGGGACAATTGGGAGTACAGTGGAACCTCGGTTTACCAAAAATAATTCATTGCAGAAGCCTGCTCAAGTGCCATTACCGAACGAATTTACTTCCTTAAGAAAAAATGTCATTTAGGTTAGTCTATTTCAGACCCCCAAAAATACACTTCCACAAGCACTTATAATATTATACTCACATAATTGCACGATTTCCAGGGTTTTCATTAACCGGGGTTCCACTGTACCTGGAAGGAGTATCATGACGGGGCATAGACGTATCAAGAGATTTATAGATGAGAGTCGGACATGAGGCGTGCTGGGCCTGGACTGGCAGAGAGCATATGATAGAGTGGATAGAAATACTGTACAAGATTTTGGAGAAACAGGGTTTCGGGAAGGAAGTGGCGAGTTGGGTGTGTACTTTGTATGAGGAGGCTAAGTTCAGAGTGCAAATAAACGGGAGGGTAGGGAAGGCAGTGAGTATGGAGAGGGGTCTGCGACAGGGTTGTCCGCTGTCGCAGATCCTGTTTGCCTGCTTACAGGATCCCTTTTATAAGTTAGTGGAGGCAGGATTAAGTGGGGGGGGGAGAATGACATGGATGGGGTAGGTATTATAAGTTATGTAGACGATACTAACGTTTTGGTATCGTCAGAGCAGCATCTGAGCATGGTGAATGGGCTAGTAGAGTATTTTGGAAGGGCGACGGGAATGAGGGCGAATAGAGAAAAATCTAATCTACTGGAGGTGGGGAACTGGACTGGGGGAGCGTTGGGAGTGAGGAAGGGATGGGGTTGTGTAGCCACATTAAAGATTTGTGGAATAGTGTTTAGTGCGAACACTTTGGTAGTGAGGGAAGTAAACTTGAGAATGGTAGTGGAGGCGGCAATACATAGGATGATGGGTTGGGGAATAGGGGAGGTTACTTTGTTGCAAAGGGCGGTTGTTGTGAATGTATTAGTGTACAGTAAGCTATGGTTTTGTGCGGCGGTCTATCCCCTTTTGGAAGTTGATGTGAGAAGATTATTGCAAAGTGTCCTAAAGTTTGTTTGGGGGCATGGAAGGCATTGGCTGTGTAGAGAAGTGGTGGAAACTAAGGTATGTTGGGGGGGTTTAGGGTTGATATCCTTAAGGTGTAGGCTTAGGAGTAAGTTTGTGAGGCATGAGTTTTTATGGGGGGGGGAAGGGGGGAGGCAGGAGAGTAGGGGAGGTGATGAGGGAGGTACGCAGGTGGTGAGGGGGGGGAAGGAGTTATTGAAGTGTGAGGAAATTCTGAGAGGTTTGTTGGTGTTGCGAGATCCAGGTGCAATTAGGGTACGTCGGCTGGATAGGATAGGGCAAGGGGTGATGGAGGTGAAGGGAAGGGCGAATTTTCCGATGTATAATTGGGGTAGGACCTGGGGGTGGTTGAAAAAGTTGAAATTGAATCCGAGGGTTAGACACACAGGGTATAGATTTCTACATGGAATCTTAGCATATAAGGCTCAGTTATTTGTAATGGGAATAGTTGGGGATGGTAGGTGTGACAGGTGCGGGGAACTAGATACGGCTTTTCATGCTGTATATTTTTGTGAGGGTCTGACGGGGGTATGTGCATGGTTTGGTGAAGTGTTGAGAAGGATAGGGGGTAGAGGTGTGTCAGTTCTACGGGCGTTAAGTTTGGACATGGGGCAGTTCTCGGAAAGCGTACAACCGGCAATGACTTATTTAGTTTTGTTTGGATTACATTCATATATCGTGGGGAATGAGGAAGGTGAGAAGTGATGGTAAGAATAAGGGCTTTAGCAGCAGGGTTTTATAGAATGAAATGTAATGAAAGCCTGTATGGGAGGGTATGGGAGAGGGATTTTCCAAGTGTTTATCAGGATATCACAGTACGTAGGTTGTTAAGCATGACAAGGTGAAAGGGAGGGGCTGCCTAGTTTTGTTGGGGGTTTAGGGTAGCTTGGGTGGGGGTTGTCTGTTGGGTAGGGTAGGTTGCACGTGGGGGGGGGAGGTTGGGGTGTGTGAGGAGGGTGGTATAATTAGGTCAGGGGAAGGGGTTGGAGGTTGGTTCCATTTCAGTGCTCTTGGTTTAATGTGAAGCGGCAAGTCGCCCTTTGAGTATGCACCTAATATTGTGACAGGTATTACATGGCATTGTTCACATGTGAGAGGTTGCAAAACAAAATTTTTTTTATATGATTGCATGAGAGTCATTGTAAAGTTGGTTAATATATATATATATAACATTGTGGAAGCTGTAAAGTTTAAAGGTAGGATTTATGTTATCATGTGTCGTGTCATGGAATATTCAATGTATCTACCTGCTAGGAATATACACCCTGTCCTTAATTATATGAGTTTTCATTAACAGGGTCGGATTAATTGTTATGCTGTAAAAAAAAAAAAAAAAAAAAAGGTGTCAGGCTGGGAGGCAACGTTTTTTTGTTTGTACAAAATGTTTTGCCGGGACAATAGCTGTTGGCTATTAGAGGCCTGTGTAACGTGGTTCCAAGATTTAATTGGATGTATAGGGTTAGTTACTGTAATATTAACGGTAGTTAAAGGGACGATAGTTGGAAGACATATTATAATGCACATGGGGGGGGCCTTATGTATTTTATGCTAACTCAATTTTGTCTATGTATAGTAGTTTTCTGTTTTGTATGTAGGTTTTAGGGGTAGGTTTGTGACAGTAGGAGTTTTAATATTTGTGTTAAATGGCAGGTTTTCAGTGGATTACTTGTACTTTAAGATGACTGTTTATGTTCATGGCATTATATAGACATGTTTCTTTGTATATAGGGTTTGTAGTTATTTAGTTTTGCATATAGCATGCTACATGTTATGCATGGTTTTTTTTATATGTAACCATTTTCTTGTGAATTTATAGTTAGGGATTTTATTTTGGAAGATAGTGAGGGTTCAGGTGGTGGGTTGTTGTGGTAGAAAGGGGCAGTGTTATTTTATATCACACATTTTCATGTTTATGGTGTTGGTATGTCATTTTGATATTGATTTTGTTTTTAGGTGCCTGTTACTGTTTACAGCACATTTTGACAAGTTGTAAATACTGGTTTTTAATAAAAAAAAAAACTTGCCTCCACTCACTCCTTTGTAAGACTCACATGCTTGCTGGATGTCTAAGCCCCTCACACACAAAACATCCTTTACCCCTCCTGCTAACCTTCCTTACTGGTTTAATAATAATATAATAATATCTTTATTTACAAGTACATGTACATGGTATACAGGCCTAGATGACATCAATGACATACTACTATATAAAAGCCCCTTGTTTTGTTCCAGGATGCGACTCACACTAGTCGACTAACACCCAGGTACCCATTTTAAAGTGAAGGGTGAACAGGGACAGGGACAGCAGGTGTCTTATGGAAACACGTCCCTAATGTTTTCCAGCCGTACCAGAGGAGATTCGATCTCCGGACTTCAGAGTGTGAGCTGAGTGCACTAGGGATCGAGAGGTTTGACTAATTTCCAATTTACTGTTTAATTGTTATTACATATTAATTACTATTACTTATTATTGAAATTGAGGACAAGTAGGCCTCCAACAGTGTATTTTGAGATGTCACCTCACTGAGTTAAGTAGTACCTCTCTGGGTGAGCCATGTTAGCACCTGCTCCTCACCACCAGGACCACACACCCCCTCACCACCAGGACCACACTCACCCCCCTCACCACCAGCACTACACTCCTCTCCCCCCTCACCACCAGCACTACACTCCTCTCCCCCCTCACCACCAGCACTACACTCCTCTCCCCCCTCACCACCAGCACTACACTCCTCCCCCTCACCACCAGCACTACACTCCTCCCCCTCACCACCAGCACTACCTCCTCCCCCTCACCACCAGCACTACACTCCTCCCCCTCACCACCAGCACTACACCCTCCCCTCACCACCAGCACTACACTCCTCCCCTCACCACCAGCCTCCTCCTCCCTCACCACCAGCACTACACTCCTCCCCCTCACCACCAGCACTACACTCCTCCCCCTCACCACCAGCACCACTCCTCCCCACCACCAGCACTACACTCCTCCCCTCACCACCAGCAGTACACTCCTCCCCCTCACCACCAGCACTACACTCCTCCCCTCACCACCAGCACTACACTCCTCCCCCTCACCACCAGCACTACCTCCTCCCCCCTCACCACCACACTCCTCCTCCCCCTCACCACCACCACTACACCCTCCTCCCTCCCCACCACCACTACACTCCTCCCCCTCACCACCACACTACCTCCTCCCCACCACCACCACTCCTCCCTCCTCCCTCCACCACCACGCTCCTCCTCCCTCCCCTCCCCACCACCACTACACTCCTCCCTCCCTCCCTCCCCCTCCACCACCACCCCACCTCCTCCCTCCTCCCTCCCCCCTCCCACCACCACTACACTCCTCCCTCCCTCCCTCCCCTCCCCACCACCACTACACTCCTCCCTCCCTCCCTCCCTCCCCACCACCACTACACTCCCCCCCTCCCTCCTCCCCCACCACCACTACACTCCTCCCTCCCTCCCTCCCTCCCACCACCCCTCACTCCTCCCTCCCTCCTCCCCTCCCCCCACCACCACTCACCCCTCCCCCCCCTCCCCACCACCACTACCTCCTCCCTCCTCCCTCCCCACCACACTCACCCCCTCATCCCAGCCCTCCCCTCATCACCAGGACCACACTACCTCATCCTACCCCTCCCCCTCCACCAGACCACACCACTCCTCCCACCCTCCCCCTCCACCAAACCCCACTCACCCCCCTCCCTCCACCACCACCACCCCCTCCCCCCCACTCCCCCCCTCACCAGGACCACACTCACCCCCTCTCCCAGGACCACACTCACCCCCCTCCCCCCACCACACCACCACTCACCCCCCTCCCCCCTCACCAGACCACACCCCCACCCCTCCCTCACCACACCA
This sequence comes from Cherax destructor, assembly GCA_009830355.1. Lineage (NCBI taxonomy): Eukaryota > Metazoa > Arthropoda > Malacostraca > Decapoda > Parastacidae > Cherax > Cherax destructor. The sequence goes on along the minus strand of WNWK01045757.1, from coordinate 4,265 downwards.
CCACTCACTCCCCCCTCATCACCAGGACCACCACTCCTCCCTCCCTCCCATCACCAGCACCACACTCCCCCTCATCACCACACCACCACTACACTCCCTCCCCCCTCATCACCAGCACCCCTCACCCCCTCATCACCAGCACCCCTCACCCCCTCATCACCAGCACCACACTCACCCCCTCATCACCAGCACCACACTCCCCCTCATCACCAGCCCACACTCACCCCCTCATCACCAGCACCACCACTCACCCTCATCACCAGCACCCACTCACCCCTCATCACCAGCACCACACTCACCCCCTCATCACCAGCACCAGCACTCACCCCCTCATCACCAGGACCACATCACCCTCATCACCAGCACCCACTCACCCCTCATCACCAGACCACACTCACCCCCTCATCACCAGGACCACACTCACCCCTCATCACCAGGACCACACTCACCCCCTCAACACCAGGACCACACTCACCCCTCATCACCAGGACCACACCCTCATCACCAGGACCACCACCCTCACCAGGACCACACTCACCCCTCATCACCAGGACCACACTCACCCCTCATCACCAGGACCACACTCACCCCCTCATCACCAGGACCACACTCACCCCTCATCACCAGGACCACACTCACCCCTCATCACCAGGACCACACTCACCCCTCATCACCAGGACCACACTCACCCCTCATCACCAGGACCACACTCACCCCCTCAAAACCAGGACCACACTCACCCCCTCAAAACCAGGACCACACTCAGCCTTCCTCGCCACCAGTACCACATTCACCCCCTCGCCACCAGTACCACATTCACCCCCTCACCACCAGGACCACACTTACCCCTCTCACCAAAAGGACCACACAATACACAGCAAGAAAGTCCCTCTATCTACAACACAACCTCCTTCTACAATACAACCTTCCTCTACAACACTCACAGCAGTGTGGGAGAGGCAGCAGCAACAACATATCTCCCCTGTGCAACACTCACAGGGACACTACAAATACAAATTACACAAGTCATCTTATTCTCATGCTCGCTGCCAGTTACACTTGAACACTTTGTCTTCTCTTTTCCGATATATGAATGAAACTAAATAAATATATCACATTTTTAAATTCTTGTGATATATTATCATTGTTCATATAATCTTGTTGAAAATATAATGACATAACGTGTATATGAAAGAGTGATCGTGCGTGTGGCAGGGAAGGCTAGCCAACACACAATATTTTCTATATTTTAAACTAGGTTGGTCTATGTTAGATTAACATAATATAGGTAAAGTTAAACTACATATACCTAACAAAATGTATATTCTATAGACATAATAAGAGAATGGAAGGCAGCGAGACCTAGTTATTATCCTAGTGTGGATTTTTTTTCTAATTTTCCCGAAATTAGTGTGTAAATAATGAATAATGTAATATTGTTTAAAAAATGTAGTGTTGGTGTGACTTCTAGAAAATTTTCTAGCGACAATAGAACCAACACACCAGTTGGGAGTGGCGTCGAAATATGGAGTGTGTATTACAGGAAAATCGGGTTTAATCACGCCGATAATATTTTTATTTCTACAAGTACATGTATAAGGCATACAGGTCTAGCTGACATCAATGACATACTACTATGTAGAAAGCTGCTTGTTATGCTGAGCATTTCATGCAAATTAGGTCAGTTTTGTTCCAGGATGCGACCCACACCAGTCGTCTAACACTCAGGTACCTATTTTACTGATGGTGAACAAGAACAACCAGTGATGGGAAACATGCCCAATGTTTCTACCCTTGCCGGGAATCGAACCCGGACCCTCACCGTGTGAAGCAAGAGCTTTTGCCACCAGGCCACGGGCTACAGTATCGGCGTGAATGGTGGACAATGAAATAAGTAAACGTTCTGGGCTCCTGTAATTGTGAAATTCAAGAGCTGGTAAGTGGAATATAAAGAGATGGGACGTTGTCTGGAATTGTGGTACACCTCATGTATGTAAGCTTCCCAGTTAATTCTAAAAGAGATTAATATATTGGCCAACTTCTAGTATATCTAGCTGTTAGGGAAGTGTTAGGATGTGGGACCCAAGTAATATTTGGGATGTGTTTCTTAAATTTGTATTTATAAATAGTTAATTGTTTGATATAAAAAGTGGTATATGTAATTTGTGTACATTCTCTCTATATGTTCTATTATAAATGTGGTGTATATTTTGTGGTCCAAACCACTAATTAGTAAAGTCAGGTGATTATAATCCATATACAGTTCATAAACATAATTTACCGGTGTTACCTATTTAAATTTAATAATTCATAACTAATTAATGGTCCAACCTTTGTGACAGTGGGTGGGTGGGTATCGAAGTAAGAATACTGTTGCGACCCAGTGTCCCTGAAATCCTACCCATCTCCGAGGTACTACTAATATGATAATATCCATAAGTGTTATGTCTGTTTTAGCTGTCCCCTCCCCTAGTTATGTGTGTGTAATAATTCAGGACTGTGTCTGTAAACTTCATACACATAATTTCTCACATATACGTAGGTTTTTTTTTTATATTTTATTTATAAAACACATACAGGTACATTAACAACAAACTTTGCAACACTATACAAAACATTAACATTATATAGTGACAATGATACAAAGAAAATTCGTATCTGAGACCACTCCACTTGTGGTTTCTGAACATAACCACTTAAAAACTAACATCATACAGATAAATATAAAACCCTGTTTTATACAAATACAACACGACCACAGGCCACTGTATCCCATAAATTGTGAACTAAATACCTCTACATAAAACGTATATGCATAAATATTACTGAATACCTCTAACCTAAGATGCCATAGGCATTAAGACTGCCATTTTAATTATGTTTAAAACTGGGTTTACTGTAACATTACATAATAGCAATTATTCGAAGTCTTATCTGATACCACTCAAGTTGTAAGTTATTATCCAACATATAAAGGAATAACCATCTAAATGATGGGTATTCCATCAAGACTCATAACACATATCACTTGACACATATCACTTGACAAGGCCAACTCAATTTCCTTCCCCTATCCCTATTAGACTACTCCTATCACTGAATACAAGCACGTATCCTAACCGCAGAGCATATATCACCATAACAACATACATAATTCATAAATACACACACAAAAAAATAAGAACTAAGTACTGCTATACATAATCTATGTATATGATGATACCCTTAATCATCATACAAAATTTTTCCCAAATAATACCCATACAATAAGATCATTAGCATCATTAATTCCAAAAGCTATACAAAACAGTACAATACTTTCACATTGCCTAACGACAATGATATGATGTATATGAAACGGAGCTATACAATAACATTATACAATGACAATGATAATGTAAAAATCTTCTGATACCACTAATCTTATGGTAATATTACAATAACTCCACAACAAATTTTAATTGCCTATTTTGAGAGTACTGATAAGAAACATAATATGTACTATTTGAGAACAATTAACATGATCCTGTACAACGTCAGGGAACTATACCTTCCTGTCTCATAAAACAAACATCAATTACCATGCTCCAACACTTCGAAAGCCCCTTGTGCGTACTCCTTTCCCTTGAACCTGGTCTTTGTCACGTCATTACGTAAAGTCAAGTCCAAACAAGTTCATCCTGTCATCCTCTCATACCTATTCAAACCTTTCGCGTCAGCTGTCTTTTCCCCGTTGCTCAATAACAAGCATTCTCGTCGCCAGTCGACCTCCTCAACATTCACACTACTATGCACCCTAAAACTCATTCAACACAACATCGACCCCCTAACTACTCTGTCTTCCAAAGAATCCAGTCCTTTCCAGCTCTACTCTGCATCACCGTAATAACTTTGCTACTGTTAATGTCCTATATCCTCAGAGAAACTTGATACCCATTTATCTCCATATAATAGCCTATTCCTACACATTGGCGATACCATGAGCCGCAAGGCTTTCACCCTACAGTCCCCTCCACCTCTCTCATTCCCCATGATACATACAAGAAATCCGCAATTACATACATAATTGCCTCCCCACTTCTCGATACTCCCAACATCAAAGCTTAAAGCCCGTAAGGTCGAAATTTTCTCCCCCACCAATCCAGTCACCCTTGACAACCATAGCCTCACCCCTCTAAAGACTCACAAAAATATACAGCACGATATGCTGTCTCCTCATCTCCGCACCTCTGACATTCATTCATACCCACCAACCCCATCCTATA
>WNWK01045756.1:0-14590 GCA_009830355.1 Cherax destructor | reverse complement strand
GTATGGTTTTGTTAGACTATCACCAACCCAAGCCCAAATTGTCACGGCAACTAGCAACAGTTGACCCTAATCTATAAAAAATAATAACGAACAATCTCATAAACCTTTTTAATTCAAAACGAAATACAAAATATAATGATATCCACATATTGAATGGACCCCAAGGGCCCTCTATAAAAAAAATATATATTAACAAACCTTTTTAAAGAGACCTAAGTCTCCAAACATTTCAGAGATATTGTAGTTACCCTGTTTTTGCATTATTAATGATCAATATAAAAATTCAATATGGTGTCCCAAACGTAAAAAATATAATACCATGCAACATAAATTATCTAATATTCCAAATAACGCTGTTTACCGTCCCCCAACCTCGCCTCCCCCCTACCCAGCCTGCTGAAAAATTTTAATAGAAACCCCGCTCTATCCGCCCACCATGCAGACGTTAGAAACCCCAAAAATTGCCACTATTACAGGGATAAAGGGAGCCCTTCACTGGCTCAGGCCCCCTCTAAATGATGACGAAAATTTTTGTTACAGAATCTTTTAAAAATATTTTAAGGTACCTGTATGCACAAAAGATTGAATTTTTCTTTAATAAAACATTTATAACTTACTTTAAATGAAGGATTTGAAGTTATAATATGTTTTGTATTCCATTTAATGTTGTTGGTAAAGAAAAATTACCGTCGAAATTCTTTACATCAGGAAAAAAGATAACAAGGAAATTATTATGCCTCCACCCCACACTAAGGGCCCTAAGATTATTAAAGATTTAATAAAACCCAGTAATTCGGGGGTTTGTTATCTTGGGGACTGTATCTTTGGGTTTAACTTAAAAAAAAAAAAGGGGGTCTTTTAAATCAACATTATAGCCTTGAAACATTAACATATTCTTAATATTTCCACTTACCCCCAACAGGGGGAACACCCTCACGCTCCCTAGCCCCCAAAGAAATACGAAGGCCAACGAAAAATACTGTACAAAAAGGTTAGCGTTACTTATCCAATTTTGTAGGAAGCCACCAGGTTTCCTTTTTACTATTTTCCAATATTACCACTGATTATAGTGGTTTCAAACAAAATTTTTTCCCATTATTTGACTGTCGTCAGAGGGCCCCACCCAATTTAGCCCGATGACACCGATTCAACTTTTGCGGGAGTACCTGTCTTCTTTTTTTATTTCTCCCCTTCCCCCGCTTTTCCTTTTTTGAAAAAAATTTGATCACCAGCAACACATTTTTTATTTCATTTTGAAATTTAAACATTTAAATTTGGTAAACTGCCCCACAGAAATTATTCTGGTTGTATTTTTCTTTTAAACCTCATGTTTCCCCTGGGGTTGTCTTGAAGCAACATTGACGTTACCAGAGTACTGGGATTGTCTTGAAGCAACATTGACTTCCATGGTACGGGGGTTTTCTAGAAGCAAATTTTTTTACCATGAGTACTGGGGTTGTTTTGAAAACTTTACCCATGGTCGGGGGTTGGTTGTCTTGAAGCAACGCCATGGTACTGCCACCCAGAATATTGTTTACTGCTGTGTTTGTCAGTTTTAACCCTTTTTTTCTGCTAGTCAAAAAAAAATTATTCAAAATAGGGATTAAAATGTTTTATTGGTGTATATACAAAAGTAAAATAAACATTCTGTAGTATATATATATATATATATATATATATATATATATATATTTTTTTTTTTTTTTTTTTCCAAGTGGGCCCGTCTCCCCCCGGGGCGGGGGTGCCCCAAAAAGAAAGAAAACCCCAAAAAAGAAAATACTTTCATCATCATTCAAACTTTCACAAAATCATACATAATCACTGTCTTTGCAGAGGAGCCGATACAAGCTGAAATAGTCCCCCCCTTTATATCCCAGACCCCCCCTTTAAAGTGCAAGCATTGTACTTCCCATTTCCCGGACTCAAGTCCAAAAAACAATTAACTGGTTTTCCCGAATCCTTCACAAAATGTTACCCTTTCTCACACCCAACAGACCAGGTCCAAAAAAATTCGTCTCCATTCACTCCATCTTAAAACTCACCCCTTGCTATCCGCCCTCGCCCCTTTCCTCTTTACCCCTTTCCAACCTTTTAAAACACCCCTACCCCGCCTTCCCCCGATTTATACGTTCTCCAAGTCATTCCACACCACCCAATGTGGGCCCGATGCCTTGCTGCAGTGTTGGGGGGGTTGTTTTGACATGGACCCCCAAATATGGGCCAGTGGCCTTTTCTGTTCTCCTTTTTTATGTTTCTTTTACTTTGTCCCTTTTTTCTAAATGACCAAACCACCTCAACAACCCCCCTTCGCCCTCTGACAAATACTTTTTTTAAAACCAAACCTTTTCCCCAATTTCCAAATTCAATTTTCTGCATATATTTTCCACATTTGTTAGACAGGGGCATCTCCACTGCCTCCCGCCTCCCCCTCCTGCAGCATTTAACCATGCTTCAAAACCCCCATAAGAGTTTGTACCTATACTTTCGTACATTCCTTCTTTTTCCGGATAACGTTTTTTTCTCCAAGATACCTAACGCACCACTCACCTTTTTTTCCTTCATAATTCTATGTTTAACCTATCCTTCTAAACCCCCCCACGTCAACTAAAAATCTGAAAACATTTACCCTTTCCCTAATCCCTCCAATGTGATATCCAATTTTTCTTTTTTTAAATCGTTTGATACCCTCATCACCTTACTCTTATCTATGTTCATTTTAACTTTCTACCTTACACACTCTCCCAAACTCGTCCATAACCTTGCAACTTTTCTTAGAATCTCCCATAAGCACAGTATCATCAGCAAAAAGTCTTTTAAACCCCCATTTTGCATTTAATTTCCTAATTTAAACCCCCCCCTCCCCAACACCCTGCATTTACTTTTTTCAACCCTATCTATAAATATATTAAACAACCATTTACATTAAAATCCCTGCTAAGACCTACTTTTACCAGGGAAGTTCCCTCTCTCCTACACACCCTAACCTGGCCTCACTATCCTCATAAAACTTTCAGCCTTTTGTAAATTACCTATTCCCTACACTTCAAATTTGCCACATTGCTCCCCTATCCACTCTATCATATGCCTTTTCAAACCATAAATGCAATGAAACTTCTCTACCTTTATCTAAATACTGTTCACATATATGCTTCACTTAAACATTTGACTCACCCCCCTTTCCCACTTAAAGCCCCCTTTGTTTGTACACTTTTTTACCCTCTAATTCTTTCAATAAAACCCTCATACACTTTACCTGGATATAAAATTTTTCCCCATTTTTTTACACTCTTTTTTTACCCCCCTTCCCTTTATATAAAGGAACAAACATGTTTCTGCCAATCCCTGGTCCTTCCCCTCTTTCTACATTTATAAAAAAAAAATCCAACCACCCACCATACCCAACCCTCTTTTAACATTTCTGCATGATCCTAAAAATTTATGGTTTTCCTGATTTTTCCCCGGCCTAAAAACAAAAATACATGGTTTTAAGTATAAACATTCTGAGAACGATATCCCGATCAAATAAGATATATTATACATTAGAATGTATAAAAAAAAAACATTTCCTTTATTTAAAATAAAATTTTTTGGAATATATATATATACCTTGTTTTATGTCCTAAAAAACCCCAAGAAATTTTTGACATCAATTATAAACATTTCTGGAATGATACCCAAAGTAGAAAATGATGAAGTATATCTTAGAGTGTGAACAATAAAAAAACAGGGAACATATGAAACTTTAAGCTCCTCCCGCAAAATCTTTAAAGCAGTTCCTTTAAAGGGGGTTCCTTGAGTGGGGGTCTTGATCTACGGAATTGATCTGTGCTCCACTTCCTTTAATTGCCGAATACCTTCACATCCCCCCTCCACAGGCGGTTATAACCCATGGTTTGGGTTTTTATTTAGGCTTAAATAACCGGAAGTAAACGTCTTTTCTCACTCAGATTTAAAGAAAGTTCATAATGTAAATTTGGTTAACTTAGGTATTTTTAGGTTCAATGCGCTTTTTACAATTTTTAAATTATTACTTAAATAACGAAAATCATGGTTTTAAACTTGAAAAGCAGAACAAAAAACAAACAATGAGAAAAAATTCTACGTTAAGTGGGTTGAATAAAGTAATAAAGAAATTTTTTGCACCTACGGGGGATCACGTGGCGTATCGGGCAGTATCTGGCTGCCTGTATCTGGCTGCCGTATTCGCCGTTCTGTTTGCCTGTATCTCCGTGTTCTGTCTCCCTGTATTCCCATCGGCGCCGATCTGGCCCCCTATCCGCCTTCTGGCTCCGTACCGGCCTGTTCTGGCGCCTGTATCTGGCGCCGGGGTGCTTCGGAAACCCAAAATTTTTGTCCGTCAGGAAATTTTCGAACCCTAAAGGGGGTTTAGGGGGCATTAATCCCCAAAACAATGGCGCTAAGCACCTGATGAACGTCTTTAATTTTTCCTTATGGATGACTATCTATTAACAAAAATTTTTTTGGTTATTTTTGACGTTTGGGGTTTTTTTTCTCTCATTTGAGTTTCTTTGGACTTGATGTAATATTGTATTTATTGGTTTAAATTTTTTTAAATTAGATAAATTTTTTAATTCATGAAAAATCCTAATTTATATAAGATAAAATAACAAAAAGATCAATTTGATTGAAACTTAAAACCTCGAAGTTTACTTTTTAAAGGGTTTTGGAGATATGTTTATCTCAAGAACTTTTTTGACGAATTAAGGTCAGGTGACCAATGCTCAGTCATCTGGAAGAACCTTTCAGAATAACGTGCAGGTGCCCCAAGTCATTTCCCGTTGCCCACTGACGAAATCTCAGTAAAAAAGACACAACTCTTTTTTTATAAGGGTTCAAAAAATTTTTTAAATGTTGTTTAAAATTGAGGTAGAAAAACTTTACTGGGGGACTTGTTTTTTTCCCTGGGTTTGATGAGAAAAAGACTGAGGGCAGGGACAGGGGACAGGGGGGAAAAAGGGGCTTTGAAAAAAAGTGAAATGTGGAAGGGCGTATAGAGACCTTCTGATTGGCCGGGGTTTGATGTTTGCTGTGTTCGCCGGTGTTGTCCCGGCCCCTGGTCTTTTTGTGGTGGCCCGGCCCCGGTCGTCCAGTGGGGGCCCTGGGCCTTGTCCAGTGGTGGGCCGGCCCCTTCTTCTTTTTTCCCGGACCCTCCGCCCCGGGCCTTTTTGGGGTGGGGGGCCTTTGGGCTCCTTTCTCGGGAGTATCTCAGACAAATTCCCCATGGGAGGGGGCCCGTATTCCCTCATCGTTGGGACCCCCCGTCCCCAGGCCTACCATTCCCCCCTGACGGGGTTCGAGGGAGGCTAGGTCTCTCCCGCCATTTTCCCACCCCCAGGGAGCAAGTAAGGCAGCTTGGAAGGTGGAAGGCTCTGCCGGCACCTACCCCCCTGAAGGGCGGGCATGGTGTCGATCAATGACCACGGGCCCCCCCGGGGTTTTTGGTTTATTTTCTTCTTAGTGCTGTGGAATGGTAGCTAGGGAGGATACCCCCTGATCACCTCGGGGGCAGAGGGGGGGACCCGGAAGCCAGCTGGAGGAACCCGTTTCGGGGGATAGGGCCCCAGAGTGAGGAGAAAAAGGCTGCCAGCCCGCCCTTTAAGGCCCAAGATGGCACCCGATCCCGTTTGAAAGGGCCTCGGAATAGGCTGTTTTTGGGGCTGGTTTTTCCTTTTCTTCAGTCTTGTCAGAGGTTCAATGGCCGGGGTGGGGGGCCTTTGGCAGGGGAGGCCCTGGCTCCCGTGGTGGGGGACCCTTTAAAGGGAGCGGGGGGCCGTGGCTCCCCCGGGGGGGGGGACTTTTTTGGCACGGAGGCCGTGGCCCCCGGGTGGGGGGCTCTTTTGGCAGCGGGGGGCCGTGGCTCCCCGGGGGGGGCCTTTTTGGCAGCGGGGGGCCGGGGCCCGTGGGGGGCCGGGAGGGGGGCCACTTTGGGGGAAGGGTAATTTTTAAAACTCTCCAAAAATAAAAAAAAGGGAGAGGCAAAGTTCTCTAAACAAAGTAATTAGGTCACATTATTTTTATGAATGAACATTGTTGATGCTTTTCATGTCAGTTATATAAAAACCCTAAACCACCACAGAGGACATGATTTTTTGGGGAGGGGCCTTAAGTTCTTAAGTAAGTTTATTCAGGTATACAAAATACAGTTACATGATTATCAATAGCGTTTATTTTCAAAATTTAGCCCAGTGGAAAATAAACAAAATAATGTTCTTTTTTTTGTAAATACAGAATATGTACTTGAAACATATCTGCAATTTTTAGTTGTAATGAATTGGGGTGTTTTGTTGACAAGCTGTATTTGTTTTACACACAAAAACATTCACACAAAAACCCGTTCAATTCACTGTGAGCCGGGTATGCAGCCCGTTTGGAACCCCACCTACCCAAAGGGGAAGCTGAAAAAGTGAAAAGGTTTGCAACAAGACTAGCCCCGGGGCAAGGGGGGATGTCCTAAGGGGGAGGTTAAGGGAAATCGACCTGAAAATTTGGAGGAAAAAAAGGGGGGAGACTGAACAAATAAAAATACTGAGAGGAATTAAAAAGTAAGGAAAGAATTTTAATACACAAAAAACCAAGGGAAAAGTTGAAGACTCAGATGAATAAAGGAATTTAGGAAGATTTCATAAGATTGCGGAAGTGAATGTTTGGGGCGATGGGGGGGCAGGCTCTTTACAATTTTAAGCAGAGGTATAAAGCCGGGCCCCGGGGAGAGTGCCCCAGTCGCCGGGGAAGAGGGGGGGCCAGGAGCTTTGACTACCCTCCAAAAAAACCAGGTAGTCCAGGTGAGTAAAAAACCCACACACACACACACACACACCACCCACACACACACAGGAGGGGGGGTTGAGCACCTAGAAAGGAATGATTTTCAACGCGGCCAACACGGTTTCAGGGAGGGGAAATTTGTGTCAAAAACCTACGGGAGTTCTACAAGGGTGACAAAAGGAAAAGGGGAAAAAGGGGTAGTTATTTCGGATTGTAAGAAGGCGTTTGACACGTTCCACACAAGAGATTGGGCGGCGGGGGCCCAGGCGGGGGGGGGAAGGACTCATTGATCAGGGAATACCGTCAGGGAGACCGCGAGTCTGGGTGGCAGGGGGGGGATGGGCCCCGGGTGCGAGCGGGTTCCCAAGGGCGCCCGGGACCAGTTGTTTTGGTATTTGAAGACAAGGAAGGAATAGACCCCGAAGGTCCCTGGGATGATGTGAAGTTGATAGAAAATTAATGGACGGGGACCAGGGAACTAAAGGATCTGGACAGCCTGCAAGCCCCCAGAATTTCCCATTTCAACCCCACCAAGTGCAAAGTTAAGAAAGGGCAAAAAAACCGCAGACGGAGTACAGCCTGGGGGGCCCGAGACTGAACCCAATAAAGGGAAAAAGATCTTTTGAGTATAACCCCAGACACATCCCCGAGGCGCACATCAACCCGCGGCATATGCGTAAAAACCTAAGAACAGCATTCCGACATCTTAATAAAGAATCGTTCGGGACCCTGTACACGTCGTTAGGCCCTATTAGATGGCACCAGTTTGGCCCCCCTTGCGCAAAAAAGCTGAGAAAGTAAAAAGGTTTGCAACAAACTAGCCCCGGAGCAAAGGGGGTATGTCCAGAGGGGGGGTTTAAAGGGAAAAATGACCTGACGACACTGGGGAAAAGGAGAGATGGGGGAGACATGAAAAACATATAAGATACTGAGGGAATTGAAAAGTGGACGAGACAGAATGTTCCAGAGATGGGACAAACAAAAAGGGGGACAAGATGGAAGTTGGACCAGATGAATCACAGGATGTTGGGAATATTTCCCAGTCACAGGTTGTCGGGAATGGAATAGTTTAGGAAGGATGTAGTGGAGGCAGGCTCTATACATAGTTTTGGGGGGAGGCTCAGGGCCAGGAAGAGTGCCCCAGTAGGGAGTGAAGAGGGGGGGAGGAATGCCCCCTGAAACCCAAACTGGGTGAGTAAAACGGGTGAGTACACACACACAAAAAACACACACACAAACAACCCCAAACAAACAACACACAACACACACAAAAATAACACACACACACAAACAAACAAACACACCACACCACACACACACACACACAACAACACACACCGAAAAAACAGGATAGCCCCATGGTTCCCCCAAAAGTGGGGGAAACCCAAAACCAAGTGTACGGGGGAATGGAAGAGGTGAAGGCAAAGAACCCTGGAGAATAAGGAGAGCAGTCGTGAGCCAAAAATGAATATGCCAATCAGGGGAGGCCCAAAGACAGGAGAATGAAAACAGGAAAGCCAAATCTGACCCAAAGCTGGACAGCAACATCAGGAGAAGAACAACAGTCCGGAATTCGGCTGGGAAGAAGGAGGGGGGGTCAAAAAATGACCGGGGAAATGTGTGTGGGGCTCCCTGGGTTCAAAGGGTGACAGAGGAAAAAAGGGGCCCCAGAAAGGAGGAGGGGAAAGGGGACACCCTCAGGTGCTGGACACAATACACCTGAAAAGGAAAGGCTATTGCAGCAGATACCTCAAAGGGGATGGGGGGGGATAACATCTCTCCTGGGCCTGGGGGAGGGGAGCAGAGGGGAAAAATTCCCCCAACAAATTTAAAAACCCATGAAACAGGGGACCCCCCTGAGGTATGGAAGACAGCACATGTAGTTCCAATTTTTAAAAAAGGGGACAGGAACGTAATAAACTACAGACCAGTGTCACTGACATGTATAGAATGCAAGGTCAGGAGAAGATAGTCAGGGGAAAGTGGTAGTCAGAAAAGGTGAGCTTATCAACGACGCCCCAGGTTTTAAAGGGGAAACCTGTGCAAACCTACTGGATTTGGGAAAGGGGGACATCAATAAGACAAAAGAGGGGTGGGTAGATTGATACTTGACTATAAGAAAGGGGTTTGAAAAGTTCCACACAAGAGATTAGTTCAAAGTTGGGCCGGCAGGGGCAAAGGCACCAATGGATCAGGGAATACCTGTCAGGAAGACAGCAGCGAGTCATGGTACGTGGTGAGGGGTCAGAGGGGGGCCGGAGGCGGGGTTCCACAGGGGTCAGTCCGGGGCCAGTGCTGTTTCCCATTTGTGAAGAATGAGGGGAAGGAATAGACTCCGGGTCCCGTTTGCAGATGATTGGGAGAGAAGAAAGTGGACGGGACCAGGCAGAACCAAAAAAGATCTGGGCAGGCTGCAAGCCACGCCAGCAATTGGGTCCTGGGCAACCCCCCGGGGGAAAGTCATGAAAATTGGGGAAGGGCAAAGAAGACCGCAAAAGTACAGCCTAGGGGGGAGAGACTCAAAAACCCCAATCAAGGAAAAAACCTTTGGGGTGAGTATAACACCAGGTACATCTCCTGGACCAAAAACCCAAATAACGCTACATAGGGCGCCCAGCAAACCTAAAAACAGCATTCCGAATCTTAATAAAGAATCGTTCGGGACCCCTACACTGTGTAGTGGCCCATACTGGAGTACAGCACCCGTTTGGAACCCCACCACCAAGCACGTGAAGAAGCTCGAGAAAAGGAAAGGTTTGCAACAAGACTAGTCCCGGGGCTAAGGGGACCAGAGGAGAGGAAGGGGAAAACCCTGACGACCTGGGGGACAGGGAGATAGGGGGCATGATAACAACTTAAAAAACTGAGAGGAATTGACAAAGTGGGCAGAGAAGAATGTTCCAGGATGGGAACCCGCAAAAGGGGGCACAGTTGGGTTTAAAACTCAGATGAATCACAGAGATTTATAAATTTTCAGTCACAGGTTCGGGAAGTGGAATGTTTAGAAGTGACTGTGGAGGCAGGCTCCATACAAACTTTAAAAAGAGGTTTATAAAACTCATGCCAGGGGGGACCCAGGCGCCAGTGAAGAGGCGGGGGGAGCCATGACTCGCCCCCACCCCAACTGGTGAGTACAATAGGTGAGTACACACACACACACACACACACAAAAACACACACACAAAATATATATATATATATATATATATATTAAAAATATATATATATATGTGGGGAAAATTCTCCAAAGGAGGGGGTATCGCCTTTACTACCCTTTTTAAAGGGGCCCCTCCCCCTTTCCCCCCCTTTGGAAAAAGGGCCAGAAAAAGGCGGAGTTTTGGGTGCAAAAACAAAATAACTCAGACCAGATGTACTAACCCATGTGCCAGAGGTAGGGTGACAATAGACATTTGAGAAAAAAATGAACCCTTTTTGCCGTAAAAGGAAGATTGTAGGAAAAGGGAAATTGGTTTCTCCATTAAAAATGAAAACATGTGTTAAGTTTTAAAATTTTGGGGGGCCCAAAAAATTTTAAATTACTTTGGGGCAATTGTTAAAATTGTGCGATTACAGCAAAAAATTTCGGGCCAGGGAAAACGGGGGGAAATTAAAAAAGGGCCCGTAGGGGGTCATGGCGACTTTCGGGGGGCCCTAAAAAGGGCGGGGTTTGGTTTTTCCGGCCCAGGTCCGTTTTTGGGGGCCTTAATAACGTCGGGGAAATAAATGAACTTTTTTAAACGCGTTTAGTGAATAACATCAAAACCCCAATTTTTTAAGGGTGGCAGTTTTGTTTTCCCCCAAAAACAAAAAAAAGGACAATCCCCAAGTGAATTCCACCAAAACAAGGGGGGATTTGGGGGAAACTACAATCAAGAAAAGGCCGTATATGGGGGAGCCAACCCCATCGCTAAAAATTCACGAGCAAGGATGAATTTTATTTTCCCAAAAAACCCCGGGGACTGCGCAGTTCTTGTAGTCAAGAACATCAAAATTTACCTTTTTTCTTTTTTAAATGGTGGACTTTAAGTCCAAAACAGTGAAAAAGTTTTCGCCCATCTAAGAAAAAGGGAAGCTCCTTTAATTGGGGAAAACCCACAATTGATGTTTATCTTACAGCCCTGTGGGGGGTGAGGCCATAGATGTTCCTTTGCAGGGAGTTGGGGAGGGGTGCGATTTTTTTGGATTTATCAATAAGCTATAACCAAAACAGTCCATTATATCTGGGGAAAAAAAACCCCTCCTTTCCCCAAATAATATATATATATATATATATATATATATATATATATATATATATATATATATTTTATTGTATGTGTTGGGTGTGTGTATTTTTAAAAAAAAATTGAACCGGGACTCGAAATTGGCAAACAAATAGCGGACCATTTGCTGAACCATTTTAAATTTGGAAACAGGATTTGGGGGCAACCATTCCGGGCCTTGTTGAAAGGGGGGCATAGCAAGAACCTTTTTTCACCCCAAACCCTCCCAAAATTTTAGTAATATATTACCCCTTCCCCTTTAAAAATCAAAGGGAGTTCCCGAAAAAATTTAAGGAAAACCCCGTTAAAATATAAACACAGGAATGAACAGGGATTCAAACTTTGAGTCCACGTTGAAGGGGTAGAACACCTGTGCAGTAGTTTGGGGGCTTTATTGTCGATAAACATTTTTCCCACACAGTAGACTTTTCAGTCAAATACGAAAAACAGTAGTTGAAAAGTAAAAAATGTTATCAGTCTATCAATCTTCGAGAAACAAGTTTTGAGGTGGTCAGTCCCGAGGGGCTGACAACTTGCACCGACTGATACCTTGCAATGAAACTCTTACATGACTGAAAATTTTTCCCCCCGACCGAAAACCCTTTCACCGGGCTGAAACCCCCACTGACTGATCCGCCCCCCTGGGTCCCTTACACGACTGGAAACCCCGCATGACCGAAACTCCCTTTCACTGACTGATACTCTTGCACTGACTGAAACTCTTGCACTGACTGAAACTCTTGCACTGACTGATCCCGCACTGACCGGGGTCCCCCACTGACGGGAAAATCTTAATTTTACTGAAACTCTTGGGACTTTACTTTAATTTTTGGACCCCCCTGATACTTCACTGAAACTCTTGCACTGACTAATACTCTTGCACTGACTGAACTCTTGCACTGACTGATACTCTTGCACTGACTAAACTCTTGCACTGAATACTTTGCCTGACTGATACTCTTGCACTGACTGATACTCTTGCACTGACTGATACTCTTGCACTGACTAATACTCTTGCACTGACTAAATACTCTTGCACTGACTGAAACTCTTGCACTGACTGAAACTCTTGCACTGACTGAAACTCTTGCACTGACTGAAACTCTTGCACTGACTGAAACTCTTGCACTGACTGATACTCTTGCACTGACTGATACTCTTGCACTGACTGAAACTCTTGCACTGACTGAACTCTTGCACTGACTGATACTCTTGCACTGACTGATACTCTTGCACTGACTAATACTCTTGCACTGACTGATACTCTTGCACTGACTGAAACTCTTGCACTGACTGAAACTCTTGCACTGACTGATACTCTTGCACTGACTAATACTCTTGCACTGACTAATACTCTTGCACTGACTGATACTCTTGCACTGACTGAAACTCTTGCACTGACTGATACTCTTGCACTGACTGATACTCTTGCACTGACTGAAACTCTTGCACTGACTGATACTCTTGCACTGATTGATACTCTTGCACTGACTGATACTCTTGCACTGACTGATGCCTGAATCTTGCACTAAACTCTTGCCTGATGAACTCTGCACTGACTGAAACTCTTGCACTGACTGAAACTCTTGCACTGACTGAAACTCTTGCACTGACTGATACTCTTGACTGACTGATACTCTTGCACTGAGATACTCTTGCACTGACTGAAACTCTTGCACTGACTGAAACTCTTGCACTGACTGAAACTCTTGCACTGACTGATACTCTTGCACTGACTGAACTCTTGCACTGACTGATACTCTTGCACTGACTGATACTCTTGCACTGACTGATACTCTTGCACTGACTGATACTCTTGCACTGACTGATACTCTTGCACTGACTGATACTCTTGCACTGATGAACTCTTGCACTGACTGACTCTACTGACTGAAACTCTTGCCTACTGAACTGCACTGATACTTGCACGACAACTCTTGCACTGATGATACTCTTGCATGACTGAACTCTTGCACTGAACTGAATACTCTTGCACTGACTGAACTCTTGCACTACTATACTCTTGCACTGACTGATCTCTTGCACTGACTAATACTCTTGCACTGATGAAACCTTGCACTGCTAACTCTTGCTACTGACTTGGATACTCTTGCACTGACTAATCTTGACTGATTCTTCACTGTATACTCTTGCACTGACTTACTCTTGCACTGACTAATACTCTTGTGACTATACTCTTGCACTGTAACTCTTGCACTGACTTACTCTTGACTGATATCTTGCACTGAACTCTTGCACTGATCTCTTGCACTGACTGAAACTCTTACTGTGAACTCTTGCACTGATATACTCTTGCACTGCTGAAACTCTTGCACTGACTGAATACTCTTGCACTGACTGAACTCTTGCACTGACTGATACTCTTGCACTTGAACTCTTGCATACTCTTGCACTGACTGATACTCTTGCACTGACTGAACTCTTGCACTGACTAATACTACTGACTTGCACTGACTAATACTCTTGACTGACTGATACTCTTGCACTGTGATACTCTTGCACTGACTACTCTTGCACTGACTGAACTCTTGCACTGACTGATACTTTGCACTGACTGAATCTGCCTGACTGATACTCTTACTGACTGATCTCTTGCACTGATGAACTCTTGCACTACTGATACTCTTGCATGACTGATACTCTTGCACTGACTGATACTCTGACTAACTCTTGCACTGACTGATACTCTTGCACTGACTGATACTCTTGCTACTGTTGCTCTTGCTGCATACTTTGCACTGAACTACTTGCACTGACTGATACTCTTGCACTGACTAACTCTTGCACTGCTAAACTCTTGCATTGAATTGCACTGATTATCTCTGACTGATATCTTCACTGATGATACTTTGCACTGATGATACTCTTGCCTGATGAATCTTGACTGACTGAAATTGCACTGACTTGCACTGACTGAAACTCTTGCACTGACTGAACTCTTGCACTGACTGATACTCTTGCACTGACTGATACTCTTGCACTGATACTTCCTGCACAAATTCTGACTGATACTCTTACTGACTACTTGACTGACTGATACTCTTCCTGATACTCTTGCATCTATCTTTGAATTCTTGCACTGACTAATACTATTGATTGATACTCTTGCACTGACTGTACTCATGCACTGATACTCTTGCACTGACTGATACTCTTGCACTGACTGAACTCTTGCACTGACTGATACTCTTGCTGACTGTACTTGCACTGTATACTCTTGCACTGACTGATACTCTTGCACTGACTGAACTTCCTGACTGATACTCTTGCAACTGAAACTCTTGCCTTACTGACTGCTACTCTTACTGACTGACTCTTGCACTGACTTACTCTTGACTGACTGAACTCTTGCACTGACTGATACTCTTGCACTGACTAACTCTTGCACTGACTGAACTCTTGACTGACTAAACTCTTGCACTGATGATCTTGCACTGACTGATACTCTTGCACTGACTGTACTCTTGCACTTGAACTCTTGCACATTACTTTACTCTGCTACTTGCTGATGATACTCTTGC
>WNWK01045755.1:0-14592 GCA_009830355.1 Cherax destructor | reverse complement strand
GTGTAGGAGAGGGGGAGTTTTCCCCCCCGGGAAAAAGAGGCCCTTAGGGGGGATTTTAATGCCCCCCATGGTTGTTTAAATTTTTTATAGATGGTGTTGTAAAAGAAGAAATCCCAGGGTGGGGAGAGGGGGGGGATTAAAAGGAGAATTAAATGAAAAAGGGGCCCCCACAGATTTTTCGAGAAAATTGGTTATGGGAGATTCTAAAGAAAAGGGGGAAAAGGTTAGTGGCCCGGGGTTTGGGAGAGTGGAAGGAGAAATTTTAAATGAACATAGAAAAGAGAAAGGGGGGAGGGAGGGTATCAAAGTTTTAAAAAAAAAAAATTTGGGAATACATTTGAGAGAGGGATTATGGAAAAGAAAAATTTTTTCAGAAAATTGGGAGTTGACGGTCACGGATGGGTTTATGAAGGAGGGGGTTTTAACCCCATAGAATTGATGAAGGATTTTTCCTTCATCAGTGGTGAGTGGGGCGTTGAGGATCTGTGGAGACAAAAGACGTATCCATGGAGGCAAAAAAGGGGAAAGTACGAAAGTATAGTGGTACCAACATTTTTTATGGGTGTGAAGCATGGGTTGCAAATGCTGCACAGGGAGGAGGCTGGAGGCAGGGAGATGTCCTGTCTAAGGGCAATGTGTGGTGTAAATATTATGCAGAAAATTCGAATGTGGAAATTAGGAAAAGGTGTGTAGTTACTAAATATTTGTCAGAGGGCTAAAGAGGGTTGTTGAGGTGGTTTGGTCATTTAGAGAGAATGGATCAAAGTTGAATGACTCGGAGAGCGTATAAATCTGTAAGGGAAGGAAGGCGGGGTGGGGGTCGTCCTAGAAAAGGTTGGGGGGAAGGGTAAAGGAGGTATTGGGGGCGAGGGCTTGGACTTCCAGCAAGCATGTGTGAGCTGTTAGATAGGAGTGAATGGAGACGAATGGTTTTGGGACATGACGATCTGTTGGAGTGTGAGCAGGGTAACATTTTTGTAAAGGGGATTCAGGAAACCAGTTAATTGATTTAGTTGGACTTGAGTCCTGAAATGGGAAGTACAATGCCTGCACTTTAAAGGAGGGGTCTGGGATAGTGACAGCTGGGAGGGACAATTCTCAGCTGTCGTATCTGAGCTCCTCTGCAAAGACAGTGATTATGTATGAGTGTGGTGAAAGTATTTTCTTTTGGGGATTTTTCTTTCTTTTTTGGGTCACCCGCCTCGGTGGGAGGCCGACTTGTTGAAAAAAAATATAGAAATCAGAAGGAAGGAAGGAAGGAGATGAAAAGAAGGAAGGACTGTATTAAAGGGAAGGAAGGTAGGTAGGTAGGAATGTAGGAAGGCATGTAGGAAGGAAGGAATGTAGGAAGGCATGTAGGAAGGTAGGAAGGAAGGCAGGCAGGAAGGAAGGAGGCAGGCAGGCAGGCAGGCAGGCAGGAAGGAAGGAAGGAAGGCAGGCAGGAAGGAAGGAAGGAAGGAAGAAAGGAATGACGACCCAGAAACAACAACCAGCTTCCAGAAGCTAATAGCAATTCTATGAAGTGTCCAGTGATTATATATGTGTATATATAGAAACCAGAAGGAAGGAAGAAAGGAAGGACGAGATGAAAGGAAGGAAGGAAGGTTAGAAGGAATGTAGGAAGGAAGGAAGGTCGGAATGATGACCCAGACACAACAACCAGCTTCCAAAAGCTTATAGCAGTTCTGGCACGTGTCCAGTGACTGTGTGTATATATAGAAACCAGAACGAAGGAAGGAAGGATGAATGAAAGGTAGTAAGTAAGGAAGGAAGGAAGGAAGGAAGGTAGGTAGGTAGGAAGGAAGGAAGGAAGGTAGGTAGGTAAGAAGGAATGTAGGAAGGAAGGAAGGAATGCGACCCAGGACGACCATCAACCTAGGATAACTACCTAACACAACTGCCTGCTGCTACTTTGAAGAAAACTGCTCAGAAGAGATGTTTTGTCTGTGCATATACAAAAACCCCACAAAAATGCAGACACACTCGTTTTATGTATGAGGAATGTAAACACCACTGTGCATGGAACGATGTTTCAAAGAGTTCCACAAGCTGCAGAACGCTATGAACATGTCCAGTGACTGTACATTTGTTATATATTATAGAACAATAGTAATAAAGATTTTTTGTATTGTTGGTTTGTGTAAACAAGTTTTGTAAACAATATATAGATACGAATGTTTATGCTATTATTGTGTTGCATACAACGAATGTATATGTCTGCCGATTAGGTAAAACTTGCGATTTTGGCTTAAATAGCAACGCTCACCTTGCCATATAAGACAAGTGAAAATTTGTGTAAGCAATAATTTTAAAATCATTCTGAACATAACGAAAAAATATATTTCATTGTGTTTGTTTATTATTAAATTAATGTTAACGTATCTAAAATATATTTAGTTGGGTTAGGCTAAATTAAATTGCGCTTGTTGTAATGGTTAGGTAGGTTTCAAAGTTTCTCTTGGTACAAAATTATAAATTCTTACATTAACATAAATGAAAAAAAATATCTTTAAACGTATAAGAAAAATTTTAGAAAGGGCTTAATTTTAGATGAGTTCTTGCTAATTGACCAGTTTTACCTAATCGGCACGACATATATATATATACATTGCACCTTACCTTGGTCTCACAGGCCACATAAGTTACGTAAAAAAAGAAAATAGTGAAAAACAAGAAATCTACGAATGGAAGTAAACAAATGTTTACCGGTGAGTGGCATTCGCCGCTATTGCCATACGCGGCTCATTTTCTGCCAACTTTACACCTCCATATCTCGGTAAGTATTGATGGCAAAAATCTATTTTTAGGATAAAAACAATCAGAAAAATAATCTTAACATTTTGATAAGAAAAAATCATTTTTTTTTTTCGAATATTTCCCGACACAGAATGACAGTTTCAGAAAGGGGTCTCCGACAGTCAAAGGGTTAAAAAACAAAGAAGGGAAGTAACCCCGGATAAGGACTTGGTACCTAAATTCTTTTATGGAAGGGGATTTCCCTTCCAAACAATAGTAACTTCTCCATCCTCTCCCCTCCTCCTGTCTTCCATACACCAACAAGAGTCTTCAATAAAGGTAAGTGTCATGTTATTATTGCTTTATATTGATTTCTCATTCTTTTCTGTATGTAAATCTATATTTAATCATTACCTTTTCCCAACCCTATCTATTTACAATATTAGTAATTACTTTTTACTTGAAATTTAATTACAACCTTTTCACTATTGTTTTTCTTTTTATATTTTTATAATCAAACAATTACCTCATTGTGTATGTGACTTAGTTTATTTTTTTCTTATAAGCTATTACCAAATAAGTGCAATTATTTACTCATACTTTTAAATACCTTTTACCAAAAGCAAATTCCAGTCACTTTATTTGTTAATTGTACTCTTATATTCAAACAACTACCTCATTGTGTATATGACTTACTTTATATTTCCTTTATAAGCAACTACCTGATAAGTGCAATCATTTACTTATATTTTATAAATACTGTTTACCATTAGCCAACTTTAGTCAACTTTCAGTCACTTTATTTGCTTAATTGTATTCATATATTCTAACAACTACCTCATTGTATATGTGACTTACTTTATATTTCCTTTATAAGCAACTACCTGATAAGTGCAATCATTTACTTATATTTTATAAATACCTTTTACCATTAGCCAACTTCAGTCACTTTATTAACTTCAATTTAATCAAAACTACTTTTAATATTAGTCAAATCTGTTTTAACTTCTAGTTCAATAGCTCTTTGCATTCATTAACCTCTTATTGCCTTTCATATCTAAAGTTTCAACCAGTGCCACATTGAATCAAAAATTTCTTTCTCCATACCAATTTAATACTAGTCATTGAAGTTGTTCTAACCATTCATTAGACAGTTAAATTAGTATATCATTAACATTATTCAAATTCCTATATCACTGTAAAAATTCCTGTAAACACTTGCACATAATTGTGTTAATCCATTAGCAAGTAAGACTTTAATCTAATACCATATCATTAAGTTTAGCATAATCTATTGTTCCCAAGTCTAGTTATAGAATCACATTAATTCCTATGATTACAGGCATTGATCCTGATATCAACCTATTATTAAATGACTTACATGACTCCAACAGCAATTGTAACTATTACACAGCTGATCAAGCAAGACATTACTCAGAGCCAACAATAACTTAACTATCTTCAATTACAATGTTAGATCGTTGAGCAAACATTATGATGACCTCACAACTACTCCAATCCCTACAGTCCAATATGTCAATCATCACACTCACTGAGACCTGGCTAAAGCCTGATACTAGGTATCTATGCCATCCCAGGTTACACAGCCATTCACAACTGTAGGACAGACCAGCGAGGGGTGGAACAGCAATATATTATACAGATCACTCGTTGTATCGAAAATTCTTGTACAAGGATGAACATGGAGAATATATTATAGCTAAATTTAAATCAAAAGACCTGCAAAAACCCCTCACAGTGATAAACATCTACAGATTACCACAGTCAAACATCCGCCACTTTAGTGAAAAACTAGGAAACCTGATAATCGATTCACGCCTTAACAAAGATCATTTGCTGCTCACAGGGCTTCAACATAAATCTCCTACATGACCAAGACCCGCGGGAACTGAATTCACAAACACTATGAGCAACTGCTTTTACTACCAACAATATCAAAACCTACAAGAATCTCCGATAATAGTCCTCGTTACTAGACCACATCTGGATAACACAATATCTCCTCTAAAATCAGGCATAATCACAGAAAACACCACAGACCACTACCCCACCTTTTCATAACTAACCTAGGCATTCTGCCCCAAGAAATTGCAAAGTTACCTTCAGACTACATAACGAGTCTGCTGTTAATAATTTTATATCAGCTATGACGAACATTGACTGGCTTAATGAATTGAAACACATTCAGATACTAATAAGATCAAAACTTTCAAAAAAACACAAAACCCCTTAAAAAACATTGCCCAAAAAAAAATAAACAGATCACATAAGAGCTTAACAATCCCTGGCTAACACCCAGCATCCTTAAATCCATAAATAAGACCCAATATAAAAAAAAATAAAAGGGGGGCTAAAAACCCGAGAACAACCAAACGCTACTCATCAATCCTTACTAGCCTGATAAAAAGGTAAAAAAAATTTTATTATGAAACAGACTCCAGACCGAAAAGGTGATATGAAAAAGACCTGGAAAACCCTATCTACAATTCTGGGGAAAAAAAAAAATATCCACGAACAATACCATCAAATTATAAAAAAAAGACAACCCCCCTCTCCCCTGGACAGAAACAGCTTTGTTTTCTTCTCCACCATAGGAAAGAATCTAGCGGTAGGACCCCGCTCGCCCGTCAACAGACTACCTCACCAACACCTACCCAGATACACTTTCCAAAACCCCTACCAACTCAATTGAAGTCTCACTCATAATCAACACCCTTAAAAACAAAGCGGAACATAAACAGCTTACCACCCTTTATGTACAAAAGCTACACATGTACTGTCACAATTATAGCAGCATTATTCAATAAATCCATTGAATCTTCAATCTTCCCATCAATTCTCAAAATACTGGGGGCACCTCGACCACGGAGGTGACCAAACTGACTTGAACAATTACAACCCAAACTCAAATTTACCACTGCTTTCAAAAAATTAAAAAAATTAATTATAAACAGATCTATTCCTATTCTCACACAATGTACTAAACCCCGTCAATTTGGATTCAGGACCAAAAACCAAAGATGCTATAACACACATGTTAGGTTAATATACACCGCACTTGAGAAGAAAGAAAATTTCCCTGGGTCTTCATAGACCTCCAAAGCTTTTGATACAGTCACCATGATTTATTTACAAAATTAGCGCACTATGGTTTAGGGGGACCCCCTCAACTACCTAAAAATGACCTTAGCAACAAAGTCAGTACGTGAACACAAATGGAGAACTCTTCCACACAACAAAATTCAGTCGGTGTCCCCGGTAGTGTCCTGGGGCCCTCCTATTCCTCATTTACATAAATGACCTCCCGAATCATCACAACTACTCAAACCCTTTTGTTTGCAGATGACACAAATATGTTTTTCTCACCCAAATCCAGTCGATAGCCAACACAGTTAATGCCGAATTACAGAAAATATAAACATGGATGATGACAAATAAGCTTACCCCAATACGGACAAGACCTACCATTCATTTTGGGGAAAAAAGCAAAAAAAGTTCCACTTAACATAACGCTAAATGGTTACCCATCACAAGGCCCCAAAAGGGAAATTCCTAGGAATCCACCTTGACAGTAGTCTTAAATTCCAAACACACATACAAAAAATTTTCCCCAAAAAATCTCAAGGACAGTAGGTATATTATCTAAGATACGTATTATGTCCCCCAAAACCGCTCTATTGACTATATCATTCTCTTATCTCCCTTATCTCACCTTTGGAACTGGCATGGGGCCAACAACATTAAATCACCTTAGACCCTCATAACCCAGAAAAAAGGTGCGTCGGGATGATAAAAAATTTCCCCACCTAGACAGCATCTCAACTATATTCAGAACCTTAAAAAATACTCACCATAAAAAAAATTATACCTATTCATTGCCTTCTACATACAAAAAAATCTACATGCTAATATCAACCCTGCGCTCAAATTCTCCTCAACAACTTTAATAGGTCCCACGAAATGACACAAGACACAGATCACTATTTGACTACCCAGTCCATACTAACCAATGTAAAAATTCTATCCCCTAAAGGGCCCCAGAATCGGGGAATTATTACCAGTAAATATCAATTTAAACCCTTTGGGAAAACAATTCAAGACTCTTCTCAAAAACACCTACTACCCATCTAAATACTCATCTGTAAAAAACTTCCAAACCCAAATTATTTTACCTAAGAAGATCTCAATTTGATATGTTCATCCCCAAATTTTTTCAATTTCATATCATCATATTGTCTTTTAAACCCCTTTTTGGGGGCGACAGGCCTTTTCAGGAAAGTGTTCCGGGGGTAAAATTTTTTTGGGAAAAAAAAAAATTTTATTTTCTTTTGAAATGATAGAAAATTTTTTTTCCATCTAACGCCCCCCAAAATTATGAAATTTGTGAAAACTAAGGGAAAATTTCCCAAGTTTGCGGCAGCCATGACACTTACGCATCGCGTTTTTCTTTTTTAGTCTATTTTCGACAAATTGCAATGTTTCGTCTCCTAAAATTATGCTTTTTCCCTAGAACTCCATTTCTTCTATAGATTGAGTACAAGAAACCGCCTATTTACCAATTTCATCTCCCAAAATATGGTCAAAAAAATGGCAATTTTTTTTTTTTCACACAAATTTCAACGATCCAATTTCAAAATGGGTCCAATAAAAAGGCAGACATTCCTGGCACTAAAAAAAAATGTTCTCTGTTCATTAGTCACCTCCAGGCCCCTATTCCATTACTTTTGCTTTTCATTTTGAATTTTGAATTTTTCAAAATAGAAGATTTACTTTTTTAAATATATTTAAAAATGGTATAAATAATACAGAGATTTTTGTATAAGACTCGCCAGTTTTTATGTATTGGGGGGCATGGTGTGATTTGTTTTTTTCAACACGTCAAAATCGAACATTTTTACTTTGAGCTCAATTTCAAGGTACTTGTCATTTCATAAATCAAAATCATCTCTATTTCTAATATTCTTTTCCTCCTATCAAATGAGACCAAGAAAACGGAATTATCAATAAATACCATAAAAACGACTGCAAAAGCTGTTTTAAAAAAAAAAAGTAAGTTTTCTCTATTATGCAGTGTGTACTGCAGGATTTTTTTTCTCCCTTTTTACCACCAAACCCATTCTTTCATATGATGCCTACCAACGTTTTTTCTTAAATTGAGGCCCCAGAATTTGGGCTACTAGTCGGCACCAACCCCCTTAAAAAAGCATACGGCACCGACCCCCAAAGGGTTAAAATCTTATAGATCATCATTTTTTTTAAATTTGAAATAAAAAAAATATCTAGATGAAACTCAAAAACTTTTTAGTATTGTTATTATACTAGTATAATCAACATACTGTAATTTGAAATAAATTCTACAACTAGATTAAAAAATCAACCAATTTTCTTGTATTGTCTTTTAATAGTATGTATAACCATTTAATAATTTTTAAAAATACAGAACTAGAATAAACCAACAATTTCTTTAGCATTAAGTACTTAGTGAATAAGTCTCTAGAATAAACTGCCCCTTTCCCCGGCACCAGTGGTCTCCCCTTCATTACAGTTTTTTTAAATTTTTTTTAATTGTAACTACCAATAACATTGTACACTTGTAACATGCTTTTAAAAAAAAAAATTATTATTATTTTTTATTATTATTAATACTTTTGGGGGTTTGGGCGTTAATTATTTACATTTTTTTATGGGGAAAAGGTTTTGATTTTTTGAATTTCAACTTTTTTGGAGACCCCTGGAACGGATTAATCATAAAAAGAGGTCCCGTATTGTCAAAAATTTAGAAATTAATACACAAGCAACTGTTCACCTTACTGATTAAACACTATATACTTACTCCTTGTCATTTTTTGGGCAGAAAAAAAAGAGCACTATCGATGAAATAAGAGTAATAAAGTGGAACCCCAAGTTTTGAACATAATCCATTCCCCGGGGCTTTTCTAAACTGAAAAATTAAATGAAAAAATTTCCCCATAAAAAAATGGAAATACAATTAATCTGTTAGAAACCCAAAATATTAAAAAAAAAAAATTTTAATGGATTAATTATACTACATACTAAAGATATATTAAATAAATGCATGTATTTAAATATTTAAACAAATAAAATAACATTTTTACTTACCTTTATTGAAGATTGTTGAGGGGATATGGAAGATGGGGAGGGGAGGGGGGGGGGGGTTAGTGTTTGGAAGGAATTTCCCCCATAAGGACTTCAGGTATCAAAACCCTATCTGGGGTTCTTCCCTTCTTTGTCTTTTAATCCCATTAGGACCAGCTTGAGTCCGGACCCCTGTTGCACAAAGTAACTGTCCAGAGTCCTCTGTTTCTGGTCCCTTTTTTAAGATTTGCCTGAAGGGGACATTGTTTTGTCACAAAACATGTTGCTTTTATGGCTTGTTTCAGCTTGGTGGGGTTGGTATTTCTCCAAAACCTTTGGGGAACATCATTCCACTTCGAAAAATCTCCCTTAACCCCCAAAAGGGGCACCTTAACCAGTCCCTCTTCCTCCTCCTGTGAAACAAACCCAACTGGGGTTTAATCTCTTCCATTTCCAGTTTTTTGCAGCTCTTGCAGCTCTTCAGTTGTTAGTTCTACCCTGTGTCCTCCACCAACTCCCACACCTTTCCCCACTCACCCCCAAAACCCGGGGGGATTTCCCAATTCCCCACAATACCTTCCACAACAGGCACAGGGTCGGCAGGGTCAGGGTCAGCCTAAACCCCTTTTAAAATCCCTCTTTGGGGAGATTAAGATAGAAAACTATAACATGTATAGATGTGATAGAATTAATGGGCCCCGGGGAGGGTAGGACTCTATATAAAAGATACTTTTGTTGCACAGAAGTGTTGAACGCTACGAATGATATACAGTAGAAATCCCCCGGCATTAAAGTGGAAAATATGAATCTTATTTTTTCCCCATTTTTACAAACCACCACCACCAACTGTGGGGGGGAATTTTTAAATCAGTTAAGGAAGATAAAAGCTATCTGGATAGGCTAAAAATTTTTCCCCCCAAACTTTTTTCTCCTTGAGTTTTAATCTCCCCCATGTAAAATGAAAAAGGGCGCAACATAATGGGGGAAAAAAAACACAAAAACAGTATAATGTGATCCTTTTTTTGACAATGTTTCGCCCAGCAGTGGGTTTTTTAAAAGCCCAAAAAAGATCTACCTGGATGAAGGATACATGAGTATTTATAGGATTTAGTCAGGTGGAGAATGCTGCATGTGACAGTTTTAAAAAAGTAGGGTGATAGTGACTGCAGCAAATTACGGGGGCGAAACATCCAGAGACCTCCAAACACGTATTTAAAAAAAAAAGAAACCCCGCGCAGGCAGACCCGGGGTGACCCGAGAAATGCCTGTGTTCAACCCGGGGAAAATTTACACAGCCATTTAATCAACTACAGAAATGCAAGACTCATCCCCAGAAAAGACAACACTCAATACCGAAGAATCCGGAAAACATCACTTATCTGTATATCCAACAACTTCAACCAGAAAAACGGTTTTTAAAAAAAATTTCTTAACCTATTCCCGGGGAAAAAAGTAGGGAAATTAAAGGGGAAAAATTTTCCCCCCCACCCAGCTCCTGTTCTTCAGGTTCCCCGGGGTCGATATAACACACCCTTCCGTTGCCATAAATTTGGGAATCATCTAGTCCGCATATCTCAGGGGCTCCATCTATGCCCCTCTTTTTCCTTTTTAAGTCTGCCAAAAATTAAAAACCCCAAAATTTTTTTTTTTCTTTAGAAAAAATCCTAAAATGTGCCTTTCCCCCCTTAAAAAACGGGGGGCAACACACTCTGCTTGCCAAAAATCGGCATGGGCCGGGGGGGGATACATATTCTTTTTGCTGGGATTTACATCAGTCTGGTCTTTTTCCGTCCTCTTACGACTCTTTATTTATATGGTCCCCAAAGGGTTCTTCCCCACCTGTAAAAACTGCTATTGTTCTCCCTTTTCCCCAAACCAGGTACTACGGGGGATACCTCTCGCTACCGCCCCCCCGCTTCCACCAGTGCTGTTTGCAAAAGGGATGGAACGTTTAAAAAACGTTTTTTGCGGTATTTAGAGACACCCCAAAGTCTCTCCCCCCTCAATATGGCTTCCCCGAAGGGGGTTTTTCCATTGACCCCCCTTCTGCGCTTGGATACGTATATTTGTAATGCCTTTTTTAATAACCACTCGGTTATCCCAAAATTTTTTACCTTGAGAAGGCTTATGACACAACTTGGAGATATAATATCTTGGCCCAGGCCCCTCCCAGGGGGCCCCCCCGGGAACCTACCCCCTTTTTCCCTTTTTTTTAAAGGCCCCCTTTTAACCCTTTCAGGGGTTGACGTACTAGACGGCTTACGCCCTGGGGTTTTTTACGTACTAGTAGCCTAAAAATTTAAAACCCCCAAATCAAGCAGAAACAGGCTGTTAGGCCTAGATTTTGATAGAAAAAGGGGCTGTGCGGTCAGTGTGCGCAGTATAAAAAATTTTCCGCACCACACAGTGCATAATGAGGAAAAAAAAACTGACCGTGTTTTTTTTAAAACAGCGACTTTTTTGTCTATTTTCGTATGGTATTTATTGATGTATTCTAGTTTTCTTGGTCTCATTTGATAGATTGGAAGATATATTACAGAAATTGAGATGATTTTGTTGGTTTGACAAAACAAGTACCTTGAAATTGAGCTAAAAAAGCGAAAATGTTCATTTTTGACGATGTTCAAGAAAAAAAAATCACCCATGCGCCAATACACATCAACTGGCGAGTCTAATATTCATGCAAAGTGCTCTGATATTATTTATACCATTTTTACAATGATGCGTTGTATACATAACAGTAAATTTCTATTTTTTGGGATAAAATTAAAAAATAAAAGCAAAAGTAATGTAAGGGGGCCTGGAAACGTGACTAATGAACAGAAAAGTTATTTTAGTGCCAGGAATGTCTGCCTTGTTTATTCTGGACCCTATTTTGAAATTGGCATCGTTTGAAATTTTGTGAAATTGGCCAAATTCCATTTTCTGACCACTTTTTTGGGGG
Organism: Cherax destructor; assembly: GCA_009830355.1. Classification (NCBI taxonomy): domain Eukaryota; kingdom Metazoa; phylum Arthropoda; class Malacostraca; order Decapoda; family Parastacidae; genus Cherax; species Cherax destructor. The sequence goes on along the minus strand of WNWK01045755.1, from coordinate 2,795 downwards.
AGTTGTAATAGCTAAATAGGCAGTTTCTTGTACTCAATCGATAGAAGAAATGGAGTTAAAAGGAAATAGCTATAATTTTGTTCCTGAAACATTGGAATTTGCCGAAAATAGGGCTCAAAGTCGAAATCACCGATGCGTAAGTGTCATGGCTGGAAATTCCGGGGATAATTTCGATTTTCAATCAAATTTCAAAATTTTTTTGGGATTATGATCAAAAAAAAATTTTCTCTATCATTTCATAAAATTTTTATTTTTTTAAATTTTGGACCCTGAAATTTTTGGGGCCCCCCTTTGGGGCCCTGAAAGGGTTAACTGACAGCATTTCCGGGCTGGGGGTAATGAACTTTCCCGTTTTCCCGAAGGTGTCCCTCGGGGGTGTGTTCTGAGCACAACACACTTTCTGCTTGCTATAAATAATCTGGGATCTGTTCTCCCATCCAAATTTGGTTAGCTCTATGTGGATGATTTTTCTATAGCTTTTGCAGGTGATGACTGTCACCTCATTCATTTTCCCCTCCGCATGCCCCCCGGGTTTCTGATTGGGCCACCACTCACAGGTTTAAATTTTCTAGTGGCAAAACTCATCAAATTATGTTTACTAGACATTCAGTGGTCTCTGATCATCCATTGTACCTATAGGCTCACGATCCCAAACGTGATAGTCAGGTTTCTCGGCCTCCTGTTGCCGGGGATTGTCTTGGAAACCTAAATTACCTCTCTGAAGGCGACTTGTCACAGCCGGCTGTTGTATGCCATTCTTGGGCACTTATCCGTTGCATCTATCCCTTTTTCCCCATTTGTGGTCGTTTCAGCTCCCTTAGTTTTTTACAGGCTATCCGTAAAATGATTCACCTCACCACCTGTTCTTCGTATCCCCCTTTTTGGTTCCCCCATCTTTAGCAAGCATAAAGATATTGTCTTTTGTTGGGTCCCTGGTCATGTTGACATGGGCAATGAACAGGCAGACACTGCTGCGCACCCAGTACATGACCTTCCAGTTTCATATAGGGTGTTCCTTTCATGGACTTTTTGGGGTCATTGCTCCCACCTTCGCCCCGTTGGCAACAACGCTGGTCACCTGCTGAATAACAAACTTCATTCTATTAAACCGGTCATAGGTTTCTGGCCTTTTCTTGTCACCAATGTCAAGGTTGGGAGACCCTCTCCCGTTTTCGCATCGGCCACACTCCTCTTACTCACGGGTATCTCTGGAGGGCCCCCTGCCCCTCTCTGTGAGCATTGTCAGGTTCCAGTGTCGTTGACATATCCTGTTGGACTGCCTATAAAAGAGCACGCGAATTTACCCCAACGCGTCCGCTCTGCGGCCCTTTTTTTCCTTCCCCCTTTTTGCAGATGGCCCCCCCTTTAATCTGCTCTCTCATTGATTTTTTTACAGAAACTGACTTACTACACAAACTCTGAAGATTATCCCCAGCACCCCCCTCAGTCCCTTCTACCTCGATCTCTTGCTCCCTCCACCCTGCACTACCCCCCATCTTGCACTCCATAACCTACTAATCGTCCATCTCCCTCTTACAACCCCTCTCCCTGCATCCTACAATAACCTGCTGCGCGAAACCCCCGTGGTTTCGTTTTTTATTTGATTATAATAATAATAATATCATAACATCATAAAATTCAAACGAGTTTAACTCAGGGTTGGGAACTTCGGCACTAATGTTTGAGACATCCCAAAAAGTTTAATTTTTTAACCCATAGAATTGACGGGAAAAAAAAAAAACCAAGAGCTATCAGACATACCCCGGGAATCAGACATGAGCCCCAAATCCCCACCAGTGCCTAGAGAAGCTGAATAAGGGGAACATACAAGGTGTGTATGAAGCACGTACCATTTTGGAAACCCCAAGATCAGATATAGAGAAGGCGTAGGAGATGGTACAGAAGAAGAAACGGGTTACTGAATTGTTGAAAAAACAAATACAGTGGACCCGACTTCGATGGTCCCCCAAACCCCCCCTTTTTTGTAAGTTTATTTTTTTTAAACTTTTTAAGTGTAATTTTGGGGGGGTAAAAAAGGCTAGTCTATTTTACATAATTTCTTATGGAGATAAATTCGTTTGGTAATGGCATTTTAAAAGCATTCTGGAATGAAAAAATATCGTAAGTGGGGTACCACTGTATGTTGCAACAAAGGGGGAAATAGCCTTAACCGAGAGATACTGGATTAGAGAAAAAAAAGATGTCATACCTAACAGAAGAAGTACAAAGGGGGAAAAAAAACCATACAGGGGATTGCAAGAAACCCAAAAAAATTTTTATTCCTATGCAAAATCCAAGCAAGAACTACCGTAGAATTGGGGCCCTTATTGAGAGGAGATTCATATACTGACTATGAACAGGAAATGAGTGAAATCCTAAAGAACAGTATGAGTCGTGCCCAACCCCTAAATGACAGCAAGGTAGAAAATGCAAAAAAATTTTTACTCCAGCAGAAGGCCGACTAACTAACTGACATTAGTACTCCCCCAGATTTTGAAAAAAAAAAGGACAACACCTGGGGCCCGATTCATGGAATGCTTTATTTATAAAGAAGTGCAAAGTACCATTAGCAAAACCCTTAGTATTCTTTTTGGGAAAACTTTTATCTAGGTGAAATACCGGGGGGCCCAAAAGTGCAGACATAGTTCCTTTGCATAAGGGAGGTGTAGAGCACTAGCTAAAATTTTACACCATACCCCCAAATTCTCACATCATAAAAAAATTTGAAAAAATGATGGACGGCAGATTACAAAGTTCAAGGACCCCCACAACCAACATAACCCAACCAGCATGGT
>WNWK01045754.1:0-14592 GCA_009830355.1 Cherax destructor | reverse complement strand
AGGGAATGTATGAGAATAGTTATACCAACGCTCTTATATGGGTGTGAAGCATGGGTGATGAATGTTGCAACGAGGAGAAGGCTGGAGGGCAGTGGAGATGTCATGTCTGGGGTTGTGTGGTGTGAATATAATGCAGGAATTGGGAGTTTAAAAATTAGGGAGGTGGGGGATTCCCAAAAAGGGTTGCCCAAGGGGCTGAGGAGGGGTTGTTGAGGTGGTTTGGACATGTAGAGAGAATGGAAGGGAACAGAGTGACTTCGAGGTATAAATCTGTAGTGGAGGGAAGACGGGGTGGGTGGGCCTGGGAAAGGTTGGAGGGGGGGGGTAAAGGAAGTTTTGTGTGTGGGGGGCTTGGACTTCCAGCAAGCATGTGTGAGCGTATTTGATAGGAGGAATGGAAGCATAGGGTTTTTTAATACTTGACTTTGGGGGGTTGGGTGGAAAAGTAACATTTTAAGGGGATTCGGGAAAACCCGGCAGGCCGGACTTGAGTTCTGGAGATGGGAAGTAAAATTGCCGGCACTCAAAAAGGGGGGGGTGTTAATGTTGCAGTTTTATAACTGTAGTGTAAAGCCCCCCTTCTGGCAAAGAAAAAGATGGAGTAATTTTGATGAAAGTTTTTTTTTTTCGGGCCACCCTGCCTTGGTGGAATGGGCCCGATGTGTTAATAAAAAAAAAAAAAAAAATACTTCTTCTTGTCGCTCACTAGTTTCTCAGTCCCCCCAAGGGCCCCGTATCTTCCCCCATCACCTGCAAAGAAATTAAATAAACCCAGGTTTCTGCATTCCCCCGGGTCCCACAATTCCCCAACATTTTCCTTTTCGACCTCGGTGCCTGGTTCCCCCCCTCCCCCTGCCCATCTTGTTGTTAGGTGATTTTAACGCTGACCATCATCTGTGGGGAGGTTTCCTTTGTGACTTTCTTGAATATCATTTGGGAGACTCTTCTCGCTTCTCTTCCCCCTTTATATTTTAAATACGGGTGCTCCCCCCCTTTTTGACTCCCCGCACTCAGTCCCCATTTGCATTGATTTTTCTATCTGTTCAACGTCAATTCCGTTCGCTTGGTCTGTTCTCCCAGATTTAGAATACAGTGATCACTTTCCAATTCTTCTACTACATTTTCCCCGACCGCCTTGTAGCCCCTTTTGGGCAATTTGCACGAGCGAACTGGGACTAATACTCTCCTCTTACCCCCTTTTTGGGGGGACCCTCCTTCGTCCTCATTGATGAGCTGGTGCACTAGTTTTTGACCATAGTTTTGACTGCAGCATCATGTTCTGTTCCCCCAAACCTCAGACGGTATTCTCAGACATGCGTGCCTTGGTGGTCTCCTGCGTGTGCCCGTGCAGTGCGTTTGAAACGTGCTGCATGGGGCCGTTACCCAATATAATTGGACCTCATGTCTTTATTTTAAGCGGGTAAGGGCAGTTGCTCACCGCATCATACCTGATGCTAAACGCTCTTGTTGGCAAGACTACATGTCTTCCAACCTCAACTTCCCCTATGTATGCATTTTGAAAGAAGGTACAAGTTGAGTGGAATTCTGGACCCAGCTCTCGTTTTGCGGGTTGCTGGTGTTAGTGTTTCCCCACGGAAATTGAAACTATCTTGTCTGTGTCTTCCAAGGGCTTCACCTCTGTCCCTCGTTTCTTGCATCTAAGTCTACCAAGGAGCAATTGCCCTTGGATTTCTCCTCTAATAGAATAAAGCCGTGTAATATACCTTTCACTCTCCTAGAGCTAGAGTCCACGCTTTCCACTTGCCAGTCATCGACAGCTGGGCCTGATGATATTCATATCAGTATGCTACAACATCTGCATTCTACAGCCCTTACAGTTCTTTTACATCTTTTCAATCTTATTTGGACACGAGACAGTCTCCCTCAACAATGGAAATCTGAAATTGTACTACCGTTTTGCAAACCAGGCACCTCGGGGCTTGATACCTCTCATTATTGTCTCATTGCCCTGACCAGTGTAGTCTGCAAGGTGATGGAACGATTGGTGAATAGACGTCTGATATGTTTTTTGGAGACCCACAATAGTCTTTCCCCTCGCTAATATGGCTTTCGAAAAGGCCGCTCTACTTTGGACTCCTTGCTCCACTTTGATATGTATGTGTGAAATGCCGTTGCTAACAAACGCTCCAACCTAGCAGTCTTTTTTATCTTGAGAAGGCATATGATCCCACTTGCAGTATAACATTTAAGCCCAACCCCACTCCTTAGGCCTCCGCGGTAATCTACCAACTTTCCTTACTGCTTTCTTATCTGACAGACATTTTCGTGTACATGTTGACACCTCACTTTCCTCAGACTTTGTTCAGACCAAGGGTGTACCACAAGGTTGTGTCCTTAGCACTACCCTTTTTCTCTTGGCTATAAATAACCTACCTTCCGTTCTTCCATCGCACATTTGGTCGTCACTTTATGTGGATGACTTCGCTATAGCTTATGCAGGCGCTGACTGCCACCTGGTAGCGGCCTCCCTTCAGGATACGATTGACCGAGTTTCCCATTGGGCCACTTTTCATGGCTTTAAATTTTCTAGTACGAAAACCCATTTCATTACCTTCACTAGACGTCCTCTTGTCCCAGATACTCCTGTGGGATGTAGATGACGTGACATAGAGTGAGTCAAATATGGCGGGTTGGCAGCACCCATGCGCCGCCTGTAGGTGAGGCAGAGAAACTTGGATGTAAACAAGCAGAGCGTGGGGCCAACGCACACGTATTACCTTCCTATTATGTAAGTCAGTAATTACATGTTATGTAGGGAGGGGCACTGCACACCCACTATAGATTTCCATCCATATAGTGTACAGTTAATGATATATTAGGACTAGGAAGTACAATGTGTACTTTTCTAGTCAGGCTGTGCGTCCTAATTTGTGTACTTTATTTCTTTGCAGCTAGGAGCATTCGCTATGTTGTATCTAAATAAAGGATTATCAGCACACACCCGAATGTCTCTTTGACCAACTCCATTATATTTACGCAGCTCACGTATTCCAGAATGTGATACGGTCAAGTTTCTTGGCCTTCTCTTTGATAGCCGGTTGACATGGAAACCTCACATTACTTCTTTGCAGGCAGCTTGCCATGGTCGGCTGAATCTCCTTAATATTCTTGTGCATCGTTCATGGGGAGCAGATCGTCGGACTGTCCTCTGTTTGCATTCCACCTAGTCTTGTCCAAGCTGGATTATTGCGACCATGTCTATTCTGCAGCTTCTCCTGCCAATCTTTCTAAGTTAGATCCTCCTCATCATCAGGGTCTACGTTTATGCCTTGGCGCCTTTCATTCATCCCCTGTTGAAAGCCTCTATGCTGAGGCGTATGTTCCTTCCTTAGCTGATCATCAGGATTCTCATTGCCTTCATTACTTTGTCCGCTCTCATGACCTTTGTGTTCCGTCTACGTTGAGGTTAGTAAGTAAGTTTATTCAGGTATGCACAAATACAGTTACATAGATTATCATACATAGCAGCATATGTGTAGAAAACCTAGGATAACCCAAAAAAGTCAGAGTGACTCAGATATTAGTAGAAGCCCATTATTTGCACGATGTCCCTGCTTACTCTGACTGTTTTCTTTTCATCTTCACTCACTCCAGTCTTCTCTCCAGTTGCCTCCCTTGTATGTTCATTTAGCGTCTGCCTTTTCCCTTGAGAGGTTCTGATGATTTGTGTCTGTTGTCCCCTACACCCATGCGCCAAACCTCTCCTACCTATGACTGCTTCTCTCTCTCTCTCTTTTCTAGATCGCTTCCGGTAGCATGCTCATGCCGTTGCTGTTTATACAGATGGTTCTAAATCTCCTGGCGGTGTTGGGTTCACAGCGGTGTTCCCTGACGATGTTGTCTGAGGCCATTTGTTAGATTCAGCTAGTAATTTTACTGCCGAGTTGCATGCCATCCTCATTGCGCTTCTCGGTATTACTTATATCTCTCCTTCGACGTTTGCAATCATTTCAGATTCCCTCAGTGCTTTACATGCCATTAAACAATTTGATTCCCCTCATCCATTAGTTCTTTGTATTAAATATGGTTGCGCCATGTCACTAGCAAAAACAAAGACGTCATTTCCTGTTGGGTCCCTGGACATGTTGATGTGCAGGGCAATGAACAAGCAGATGCTGCTGCGCAGTCAGTGGTGCATGATCTTCTGGTTTCCTATAGAGGTATTTTGTTCATCGATTATTTTCCAGTCATCTCGACCCGTCTTCGCGGCCGTTGGCAACAACGGTGGTCGGGAATGCACCATACCAAATTGCACTATATTAAACCACTTTTAGGTTTGTGACCATCTTCTTACCACTGTTGCCGTACTCAGGAGACTATGCTCTCCCGTCTCCGCATTGGCCATACTCGCCTTACCCATGGGTATCTCATGGAACGACACCCTATTCCTCTCTGTGAGGATTGTCGGGGTCCCTATTTCGGTTCCTCACTTTCTTGTAGATTGCCCGGTTTACCAACGAGCTAGAAGGATTTACCTCCAATGACACCGCCGCCCTTCTTGCAGACGGTCCTGACTTTGACTTATAGTCACTTTTTTACTTTTTGTCAGCAACTGCTTTACTGTACGAACTTTGACACAAACCCATTAGCGTCCCTTCCTGCCTTTTCTCTCCTCACCTCTGATCCCTTCTCCACCTAGCTGTTTATAGCCAGGGGTGATAGTGAAGGTAGAAACGTCGTGTTGACCACAACTACTACTAACCATGGGTAGTAGTGAAGGTAGTAACGTCGTGTTGACCACCACTACTACTAACCAGGGGTGATAGTGAAGGTAGTAACGTCGTGGTAACCACCACTACTACTAACAAGGGGTGATAGTGAAGGTAGTAACGTCGTATTGACCACCACTACTACTAACCAGGGGTGATAGTGAAGGTAATAACGTCGTGTTGACCACCACTACTACTAACCAGGGGTGATAGTGAAGGTAGTAACGTCGTGTTGACCACCACTACTACTAACCAGTGGTGATAGTGAAGGTAGAAACGTCGTGTTGACCACCACTACTACTAAACAGTGGTGATAGTGAAGGTAGAAACGTCGTGTTGACCACTACTACTACTACTAACCAATGGTGATAGTGAAGGTAATAACGTCGTGTTGACCACCACTACTACTAACCAGGGGTGATAGTGAAGGTAGTAACGTCGTGTTGACCACCACTACTACTAACCAGGGGTGATAGTGAAGGTAGTAACGTCGTGTTGACCACCACTACTACTAACCAGGGGCGATAGTGAAGGTAGTAACGTCGTAGTGACCACCACTACTACTAACCAGTGGTGATAGTGAAGGTAGTAACGTCGTGGTGACCACCACTACTACTAACCAGGGGTGATAGTGAAGGTAGTAACGTTGTGTTGACCACCACTACTACTAACCAGTGGTGATAGTGAAGGTAGTAACGTCGTGTTGACCACCACTTCTACTAACCAGTGGTGATAGTGAAGGTAGTAACGTCGTGGTGACCACCACTACTACTAACCAGTAGTGATAGTGAAGGTAGTAACGTCGTAGTAACCACCACTACTACTAACAAGGGGTGATAGTGAAGGTAGTAACGTCGTGGTAACCACCACTACTACTAACAAGGGGTGATAGTGAAGGTAGTAACGTCGTGTTGACCACCACTACTACTAACCAGGGGTGATAGTGAAGGTAGTAACGTCGTGTTGACCACCACTACTACTAACCAGTGGTGATAGTGGAGGTGGTAACATCGTGTTGACCACCACTACTAGTAACCAGGGGTGATAGTGAAGGTAGTAACGTCGTGTTGACCACCACTACTACTAACCACGGGCGATAGTGAAGGTAGTAACGTCGTGTTGACCATCACTACTACTAACCAGTGATGATAGTGAAGGTAGTAACGTTGTGTTGACCACCACTACTACTAACCAGTGGTGATAGTGAAGGTAGTAACGTCGTGTTGACCACCACTTCTACTAACCAGTGGTGATAATGAAGGTAGTAACGTCGTAATGACCACCACTACTACTAACCAGTGGTGATAGTGAAGGTAGTAACGTCGAGTTGACCACCACTACTACTAACCAGGGGTAATAGTGACGGTAGTAACGTCGTGTTGACCACCACTACAACTAACCAGTGGTGATAGTGAAGGTAGTAACGTCGTGGTGACCACCACTACTACTAACCAGTGGTGACAGTGAAGGTAGTAACGTCGTGTTGACCACCACTACTACTAACCAGGGGTAGTAGTGAAGACATTCATCGCCCAGCCCTGGTTGTGTGCGGGTGCTCGTCGTGACCTGTGGTGGCCGCATCGTGAAATTTTATTTTCACTGTCATGGCGGACGGCTACAGGAGGAGGGTTAATACTGTTGGAATTGAGATTCTACAGGGAGCAGTGTACCCGTCCAATGCGATTCTACGTGATGTGCTGGGCGTGGACCATTCGGAATTGTATGGGATATCCCTTAATGGAGCGAGGAGGCATTTGTGAAGTTTGCGTGTTCGGCGGCGTATCACAGGATCGTAGATACGTTTCAGGACAAGAGGCTGGTGGTGTTATCAGGCCTTGAGGTATGTGTCCATGATGTGTCAGCCACTTACAAGTGGGTGAAGTTGAAGAATGTGCCTTTTGAGGTGGGAGAATGTGACATTTCTGAAGCCATGCAGAAATATGGCATTGTTCATGCAGTAACTGTTGGCAGGTGGGCGAATGGGCCCTATGCTGGGATGTTGGAGGGGACATATTCCGTCAAGATGACGTTACGTAAGACCATCCCTTCATATGTAATAATGACTGGTTTCCGCACGAGGTTATGTTACATATGTTGGGCAGGCTCGCACCTGTCGGTTATGCAGACAGCAGGGACACCTGGCGGTGGATTGTAATCGAAGGAAGACCGATGTGAGGCAAGGTATGGACGATGACGTGAGAACAGAGGAGGCTTCAACAATTCCGACAGAAGACCAACGTGTGGATGATGGGCAGGAGGGCATGGTGCGTCAGTCATGGAGCGAGGAGGTGGAGCTGGTGGACGGGCAGATGGGAGGAGAGGGTAAAGTGTCGTTTGTGGCATCAGAGGAACACAGTACGGCGTCTGTTGCTGATCATCAAGGGATGCATGGGGAGGAGGCAGAGATTTTGAAGGAACTACGAGAGTTCATACAGGGAGATAATTTGTCGATGGAAGCAGTTTCTGTTTTGGGGCAGGGTGATTCCAAGAATAATCAAAATGAGGCTGTTGTGGAGAATGATATGTGTAGGGAAGTGAATAACGCTCAGGTATCTGTGGTAGTAGCAGAGGTTCATAGGGAAGAGGAAATGGAGTTAATTGAGGAGAAAGGGGAGTCCAGGAAAAGGCCGGGGGAGGAATCTGAGGATGACTTGTTGACAGCTGCACAAAGGCCTAGGAAAATAGTGGGGGCAGATGTGGTGCAGGGGAAAGGAGTTAGGTCAAAGGGTAATGGGGGAGCTAGGGAAGTGAAGGAGGATGGGAGGGGTAGGAGGGAGAAGGACATATGATATTGGAAAAGAGAGTACTGAAGCCAAAGGGCAAACCCCAGTCTTACGTTTCAGGTGTGTAACAATTAATGTGAATGGCCTCAGGAATGAGGTGAAACGTAAGTGGGTGGAGGTTACTTTGCGGAGGTGGAAAGTTGATGTTTTCTTTTGTCAGGAGCATAATTATAAGAAGGGTAATGAGCTAGCTATAAAGTGGTATAGGATTTTTGCGGGTGATGCAAGGGCGTTTAAAGGGGGGGTGTTGGTAGGAGTCAGTGAGTTAAGTCCATTCACTTTGGAGTCTTGGGAGGATGTGGGTGGTAGAATAGTTAGAGTAAACGGGGATTGGGGTGGAGTACAGGTGAGTTTCCTGGGAGATATATGCCAGCTATAAGCAATAGGAGACTAAAGGATGATTTTGTAAACAATGAGTTGGCGTATGATGTCCGAGGTCTGCCTCAAGTGTCTATAATTGCTGGAGATTGGAATTGTGTGATTCGGATTAGATGTGTCGAGCCGCGGGGTGGGGGTGTGTGTTGGAGTCATTGAGGGTGTGTTGGGGGCAGTGGGAGTGGTAGACATGGTGGGGGTCGGGGAGAAATGGTGGAATATACTTTTGTGAGGAAAGATTATGCAGCACGACTGGACAGAATATATGTGACAAGAGCGGTGGATGTTCGGAGGGTGGAATGTGTCGATGTGGGTTTTTCAGATCATAGGGAGTGTTGTTTGAAGGGGGTGGGATGGGGCGGTGAGTGTGTATAAGAGTTATTGGAAATTGAATACGAGATTATTGAAGAGGGAAGGGGGCTGAGATGTTCGAAGAGTGGTGGGGAGGTGTGGAAGGGGGTGGGGGTGTCAAATGGGGTTGTCAGATAATGGATGGAGAGGAGAAAGAGGAAATTAGGAAGTTTTATGAGTGGGTCGGTAGGGAAGATAGCAGGAGTAGGTTTGGGTGTCAGAAATATTTGGAGGGGTTGTTACGTGTTTACGTGATTGTCAGGTGGGGGATTGGGGGGAGGAGAACGGCAGAGGTGGTGGAATTGAGGGGTAGGTTACGGGATTTACAGGAGGAAGGGTTTCATGCCTTACGAGTTAGGAATGGTATGGAGGAGGTTTTATGGGAAATAAGGCTTCAAAGGTGGTTTTAAGGACTTTGAGAACGTAGGAGGGGATGTTAATTTCGTCTTTGAAAGTGGAGGGGGGGGTGGATGGGAATCAGGAGGGGAGGGTTTTGAGAACGACGGAGGGTATGGGGGGGTACGCAGAAGGATGGTTTTGTGTTCAATACAGGAAGGGAAAGGTTAATCAGGTGGATAGAGAAGGGTTATTGCAGGGCATAGGGAGATTCTTGAGTGTGGAGGAGGGAAGAGTGTGCGGGCAGAGATTTTGGAGGAGGAGGTCTGGGAAGCCGTGCAGGGTTTGAGGTTGGGGAAGTCACCTGGGATCGATGGGTTGCCGGGGGATTTGTACGTAACTCATTGGGAGGTTTTAAAAGGGGTTCTCGTGAAGTTGTTTAATGGGTTGAGGGAGGATGGTTTCATGGGGGAATCAATGAGGACTGGGGTTGTAGTATTAGTGGCGAAGGGTGATTCTCCTGAGGGCTTAAGTGATTATAGGGGTCTGGTATTGTTGACGGCGGATTACAAAATTTTTGCAAAGATTTTGGCAAATAGGATCAAGAGGGGTTTAGGTGGAGTTTTGCATGAGGGTCAATTTGGGGTGCCTGGAAGGAGTATTCGTACAGGGCATCGGCGTATTAAGCAGTTTATTGAGGAAAGTGAGGATGGGGGGGGGTGTTAGGATTGGATTGGCAGAGAGCATATGACAGGGTTGATCGAGAAATGTTATTAGCAATATTGGAGAGGCAGGGTTTTGGGGAAGGGGTGGTAAGGTGGGTTGAAACATTGTATGCAGGTGCATTATTACGAGTGCAGATTAATGGGAAGGTGGGAAGGGCAGTGGAAATGCAGAGGGGTCTGTGACAGGGTTGTCCTCTGTCGCAGATCCTTTTCGCACTTTTGCAGGATCCTTTTTACAGATTGGTAGAGGCGGGGTTGAGGGTTGGGTCTGAGGAGATGGAAACTTCTTAGTCCTGATCTTCCCCAGCATTTTTTCTCCACTGTTTAAACTTCTCACTTGTTCTTTTCTGCTGCACAACACTTCATACATAAGCATGTGAAATATAACTTACTCCTTCGGCTGCCACCTCTCAGAAACGACAGGCAGCCTCTGGAGATACACCCTTCACCTGCAGGACACCCCACCCCACCTCCTGGAAATCCGGGAAGGGAACAGGTGGTGGGTGGTATGGTTGGTTATGTTGATGATACCACGGTGTTGGTTAGGAAGGAGTGGCAATTGAGTAAGTTGAATGATTTGATAGAACGTTTTGGGAGGGGAACAGGGATGAAGGTTAATAGGGGAAAGTCTAATTTATTAGAGGTAGGAAGTTGGTCTGGGAAAACGTTGGGGTCGCGGAGGGGTTGGAATTGTGTAGAAATGATTAAGATATGTGGTATAGTTTTTAGTGCAGATGCGGTAGTGGCGCGGGAGGTGAATTCAAGGATGGTGGTTGATGAGGCAATTGGAAGGATGAGGGGCTGGGGAGTGGGAGAGGTGACATTAATACAAAGAGTTATTGTTATAAATGTGTTGGTGTATAGCAAATTATGGTTCAGGGCGGTGGTATATCCTCTCTTGGAGGTGGATGTGCAACGTTTGTTGAGTAATGTTTTGAGGTTCGTTTGGGGGCATGAGAGACACTGGCTGAGTAGGGAGGTAGTGGAAACCAAGACGAGGTGGGGAGGGATAGGGTTGATACCGTTGAGGTGTAGATTACGAAGTGTGTTTGTGAGGCATGAATTTCTGATGAGAGGAGGGGAGGGGGAAAGAAGAGTGGGGTTAGTAATGAAGGAGGTGTGCAGGTGGTGGGGGAGGAAGGATATTTTGGTATGTGAGGCAATTTTACGAGGGTTAATGGTGATGAAAGAGCCGGGGACGAGTAGGGTTAGTAGGTTTGATAGGTTGGGCTTGGAGGGGAGGGAGGTGCAGGGGAGAGGGGTTTATCCCCTGTATGATTGGCAAGGAATATGGAGGTGGTTTCGAAAGCTAAAGTTACATCCTAGGGTGCGAGAGGAAGGATATAGGTTTTTGCAAGGGGTTTTGGCTTCTAGACCTCAATTATACGTCATGGGGTTGGTAGCCGATGGGGTTTGTGGTAGGTGTGGCGAGCTGGAAACGGCATATCATGTCGTTTATTTTTGAGCTGGATTGCAGGAGGTGAGAGAATGGTTTGGGGGGGTGTTACAACAGGTGGGGGAAAGGGAGGTTTCAGTTCTGAGGGCGCTGAGTTTGGATCTGGGGCAGTTTTCGGACAGCATACGCAGGGGGTTGTCTTATTTGGTATTGGATTATGTTTATATTTCATGAAGTTGTAGGGAAGAGGAGGAGGGCACGTATTGGGGCATTGGGAGCGGCATTTTATAGGACTAAGTGTAGGAATAGGGAATTATATGGTAGGGCGTGGGATGGGGCTTTCTCGCAGCCTTATCGAGAGATGACAGTGCATGGGTTAAGGGGCGTGGGGAGGGGAGAGGTTGGAGGGGGAAGGAGGGGAATGGGTTAGGGTGGTGATCGGGGATAGGTAAAGTAGTGGGAATGTGTAGATGGTAGGTAAGGGGGTTAGGTGGGTTTTAGGTGGAAGGCCGTTAGGTGGGGAGGGTGTAGATCAGTGGGGAAGAGGCTGGGGTAGTTTGAGCTCAGTACATCTCTGAGTATGAGAACCTTCTGTGCCGAAGGTTGGTTCCGATTTTGGATTAGAATGAATACATGGATTGTATGATTATTGATGTTCATTAATGGAGTAAGTTGTTTTAGTTATGTTTGTGTTTTCTGTGTTTTGTGTTGAAATGCAGAGATTATTATATAATAAATATGAAACATTTTGTGTGTGTGTGTGTGTGTGTGTGTGTGTGTGTGTGTGTGTGTGTGTGTGTGTGTGTGTGTCGTGTGTGTGTGTGTGTGTGTGTTGTGTGTGTGTGTGTGTGTGTGTGTGTGTGTGTGTGTGTGTGTGTGTGTGTGTGTGTGTGTGTGTGTGTGTGTGTGTGTGTGTGTGTGTGTGTGTGTGTGTGTGTGTGTGTGTGTGTGGTTCATGTTATGTTTTCTTGTTTTGAGATTGAGTCCAAGGGGGGTGTATGCATGTGGGGTATATGGGTAGTTCTATATAAGAAGTGTATATCTCTTTTGTCTATATTTGTTATATCATATGTTTGTGTATAGGTCAGAAGTATACTAGAGGTGGCCTTAAATATATGGAGCTTGGTGGTTGTAAGAATTTTGGGGAAATAGGAAGGATATGTAGTTATCAGGTATATATTGTGTTTAATGTATCCCATGGTTGGGAAGGTATATATGTAATTTATATACGATTGTGTCATGGGTAATATGTATCTAGCCTGTCATTCCTTGTGTGGTCATTGTTTTGTGGTATGATGTTTGTCTTAGGGCATACCCATGCGTGAACGCTCTTGGAGGGGGGTGTGCCGTATAAGGATGAGATTGTAGTTGTTTTTGGTGTGCCTTGAAGCGTTCACGTAGAACTTATTGATTGGTTGGTATATATTCGTCTGTTATAGGAAAAGGAAGGAATCCATGGAGTGTAATGTAATATTATATTTGGTACTATGCATTTTGTGTGGGGAAGTTTCTTGAAGCTGTTTCGGTATTGGGAAGTTCTTATGTATAAGGTAATATATATGTCATGTGTTTGTATACGAAGATTTCAATAAAATATAAAAAAAAAAGTAGTGAAGGTAGTATCGTCGTGTTGACCACCACTACTACTAACCAGTGGTGATAGTGAAGGTAGTAACGTCGTGTTGACCACCACTACTACTAACCAGTGGTGATAGTGAAGGTAGTAACGTCGTGTTGACCACCACTACTACTAACCAGTGGTGATAGTGAAGGTAGTAACGTCGTGTTGACCACCACTACTACTAACCAGGGTGATAGTGAAGGTAGTAACGTCGTGTTGACCACCACTACTACTAACCAGGGTGATAGTGAAGGTAGTAACGTCGTGTTGACCACCACTACTACTAACCAGTGGTGATAGTGAAGGTAGTAACGTCGTGGTGACCACCACTACTACTAACCTGGGGTGATAGTGAAGGTAGTAACGTCGTGGTGACCACCAGGATGACTCTCAGCAAGGTGCTCCTTCAAGACCTCCTGCAGCCACCTCTCACTGACCTCCTTGCTACATCTGGGAGTCTTCACACTCACAGCCATCACTTGCCTGCAAGACCCGTACGGGTTTACAGTGGAGTGCTACTCTTGAAAGTGCAGTTAAGGGTGACCTGAATAATTTTTGTCTGATCCTTTATTTATTTAGTTCATTTTTGGTCTACTTTCAGAAGCTTATATAATGCTACTGTGACGAAGTTTCAATAAGAATGACCAAAAAAACAAATGAAAATAAAAAAATGTTTAATAAAAAAAAATGATTAAAAATGACATTTACCAGCCAAGTGCTACAAAGTGGCAGTGTGAAAAGTTGTTTAGACACTTTCTACCGATTAAACAATGCTAATCTCGTGAAGGAGAATGTAGAATATGACTTTGGTATATCTGTGTCTAGCATTAGGATTAATATTAGGAGAGAAGTAAATAATGAAATTGATTGCTATAGGAATGCAGTTAGAAGCCTGAGTAGATATATAACCCACTATGATAACATGAACGTAGATAAGTATGTTTATGGAGCAACTTGCAATGTGAACAGACTGACTGATGTTGTAGTGGCCAGGCTTAGGCTTGGTTACAAGTACTTCTGGCACTTTGGGAGACACACAGATGATGATCAAACTAAATGCAAATTATGTGATCAGGCATATGGTCACTGTCTTGAACACTATGTGCTGAATTGTCCACTTATTAAGGAATACAGAGATAGACAGTAAAATTAACCTATGTGACATGTCAAGATATCTTATTAATGAAAATAAGATACCAGATATACTAAGCAAATTTCCTAAATTTGCTTGTAACAGATAAGTGAACTGTAGATATAAATCCATATGTACAATTGTTAACCCTTTTGCGGCCTAGATCCTAGGCCTTTTGTGTATCCATATGCTCTTGCGCTACCGTCCACAGGATGGATATGGGGTGCACAATAAACTAGCCACTTCGGTGGCAAAATCTAAATATAATCTAATCTGGTGGCCTGGTGGCTAAAGCTCTCGCTTCACACGGCGAGGGCCTGGGTTCGATTCCCAGCCAGGGCAGAAACATTGGGCGTGTTTCTTTACACCTGTTGTCTATGTTCCCCATCAGTAAAATGGGTACCTGGGTGTTAGTCGACTGGTGTGAGTCGCATCCTAGGACACTGACCTAGTCTGCCCGAAATGCTCAGTATAACAAGGGACTTTCTATATAGTAGTATGTCACTGATGTCAGCTAGGCCTGTATACCATGTACATGTACTTGTAGTAAATAAAGATATTATTATTATTATTATTATCATTGTAAATACTTAAATATACCTTATCTTCATTCCCCCAAAATTACTGTTGGTAAGTTTTATTGACATTAGGATAATATTGGCCTTTACACCTACACAAATTAAAAAATATGTTTAGGATTTTTCAAAATTGTTTCGGTAATCTTTTAAAACATTTTTGCTTCATGTTCTTTGAAAATCATTTCAATCCGTTCATTATTAATGACATATTTTAAGAAATAGATCAGTAAGCTGCTTCTGAGATATTTGAGGAAAAGTGCACACAGCTCATCATTTGAAAATAAATAAATAAATAAATATATATATATATATATATATATATATATATATATATATATATATATATATATATATATATATACATGTATATATATATATATATATAGGGCTTGGACTTCCAGCAAGCATGTGTGAGCGTATTTGATAGGAGTGAATGGAGACAAATGGTTTTTAATACTTGACGTGCTGTTGGAGTGTGAGAAGTAACATTTATGAAGGATTCATAAATGTATATATATATATATATATATATATATATATATATATATATATATATATATATATA
>WNWK01045753.1:0-14593 GCA_009830355.1 Cherax destructor | reverse complement strand
TTAAATGAGTTTATCAGTCCCTTCCGTTAATAACTTAAAATTTTCCCCCAGTACCACAAAAGGGAAATTAAATGACAAAAGATGCTAGGGAGAGACTTGTTTGTTTTATCCCTCAGCAAAAATGACTGAAATTTCCTTTCACTGACTTTGAACTTGATGCAGCACTAACTAAAAACCCCCACGTCCCCCCGGGGGGAAGGTAAAAATTTACAATATACTAAGATTCGGTCGAGAAAAATTTTCCCTAAATTTAAAAACATGACCCGGAACTGGGGAGTTTCCAAAAATTTTCCCCAACACCTCATCATTCCCTTTCCCTAAGCCCAATCAACAAAATTCATTTCGCCCAATATCCTTACTAGCTGCTTATGTATAACATTTGAAAATTTTTGATTCTAAATTTTTTTAACAGAATCAAACTTTTTTTGCCCCCCGGTTGCATTTTTTCCCATGCATGGGGAGGTGCACCAAATGCATGGGCCCCCTTTTCCACTCGGGCACACGGGACAGCTCATACCCCTACCTTCCTTGACCCAAATCTTTTGATGCTCCAACAGACAAATCTTAGTGAATTCCCAGAATGGATGTTGGGGAGGCTTCCCGCGGGTTTAAAAAGGCTACCTGTCCAACAGAAAGTTTTCTGTGTTGTCTCCGGGGGGCAAAATTTAAACTAAAGATTTTAAAAGGGGAACCCCCACAGGAGGTGCCCAGTCCCACTCAAATTCAATATTCAATTTAATTGTTTATTTAAGGCCTGCCACCCCCATCTTTAAGATCAGTTTTCCCGATGATATAATGATTAAACACCACCGGATTCCCCAAACCCCAAAACATCCCTTTCGCCGCCTGGCCCTCGCACTGAGTGGTTCTTTGGTTGACACCTGGTGGCCAACGAGAGAGTTACTGATTTTCAGCAAGATGGCGCCCGGGGAAAAGAGGAGGGTCAACACCGTGTGTGTGGAAGGTTAGATAGGCCTTTTTAATCGAATGTTTTATTCCCCTTTCCATTATCCGGATGCTTATGGATTGGAATTGAGGAATTACGAGGCATAGGTTGAATGGGGCACAGAATTTTCATCAAGTTTGCTAACAGCGGCATATGAAGGATTGGGGACAGCTTCCAGGACAAACTATTATCAACGCTCCCATCCCTTTTTTGAGAGATGTATCAAGATATTATCCCCATATTCAGTCCCAAGTGCCATTTGAAGTTTTGGATGAGGATTCGAAAAGGTTTCAACTTTGGAGTGGTGCAAGGCTGTGATGGGGCAAATGGACCAGGAATTTAGAGGATTACAGGAAGGGTCATATTTTAAAAACTTCAGGCCATACCTTCGTATGTTGTCCTGATGATTTTAGGACCAAGCCCTACCCCACATACGCCGGCCAACAACGAACCTGCAACTTGGGGGGCGGAGGATCATGTTGCAGCTGTTTGGGGGGAGAAGACTGTCACAAAAACCATGGTGACAAGGGGACAGGGACAGAGAGTGTGGTAATACCAAGTGGGGAGTAGGGAGGACAGGCCAGAGGGCGTCACCTGTACACTGCCTGGGCTGGGGCAGAAAGCCGGAGGGGGAATCCCCTGTGGAGAGATTTGGGATTGCCCATATTTTGCAAGATGCCCTCAGAACTTTCTTGGCCCACCCTGGAGAAGAGCCCCCAGAGCCTGGAGTTGGGCATGGGAGCGTGGAGTTGCCTGGGAGGGTGGGAACATCACATCGGAGAACTAACCTGGTGGTGCAGGATGTGGTGGCTGTGGTTCATGGCAGGAAACAGTTGGAAAATGGGCTATGGATTACAGAGGATTCATTAAAGGCCTGTGGTGCCATGAAAGGATCACACCCCAGAAAGTTTGTACAAAGTCAGGGTGATTCCCCTCAAGGGAAAGGGGTGGGGGTCGAAAGAGAAGGGCTTAAAGTGGTCAGGTGTAAGGAAGGAAGGAGGAGCCCAAAAGTCCAGAGGTTTGGGGAAAACCCCTATGTTGTCTTCAGAAGTCTCCCCATAAATGTTAACGGCCTTCGGGCCGAGGTGAAACGAGGGGCTTTGAGGTGAAAAAGCAAGTTATCAGGTAGATATTTGTTTTGTACAAGAACAAAATTCAGGTGTGAGGGAATTGTTTTGAATGGGACAGAGTGTATGCAGGTTTCAGGGAAATTAAAGGGAGGGGCTGCTGGTCATGCGCGAGGTCAGTCCTTTTTATTAGGGGAGACGGGGGGAGGAGGGTAGGGTGGTGAGGGTGGACGGGGTGTGGGGTGACGTGGCGAGTTTTATAATGTGTATATCCCCCGGGATCTCTGGGAGTAAAAAGGAACGTTTTGTAAAGGATGTTTTGCTGATCATTTGAGAGGACGGGCCGAGAAACCATTATAGGAGGAGATAACTGTGTCATCCGGGGTAAGGATGTAAGAGCCCAGGGGAGCGGGTTGTCCGGGGGGTGCTGAGGGAGGTATTAGGGGGCAGCCGGGGGATGGGGTGAAGAGAGGAGGAGGATGGTGTGGGAGCACCTTTCGTGAGGCGGATATCAGGGCCCTGGTAGGATTTATGTAACCAGGAGAACAGGTTGGTAGGGTAGAAGCAGGACGGGATATTCTGATCATAGGGTGTTGGCAGATATTAGCTGGGAAGGAATGATTAAAAGGTTGACAGCTACTGGAAAAATATGTTTACTGCAGGAGTTGGTGAGGGAGAAAGTTTGCTGCATGGTGGAGGGGTGGGGGAGAGGTCACATGCGGGAACCTTTGAGTTGGTGGAAATGTGGCAAAGCCGTGATTAGGAATATTATACAAAATGGGCAGGGAAGAGAATTGGGGAAATTTTTGGATTAAGAGGTACTTGGAGGGTCAACTGGGGGATTGTTCAAAAGGGGCGGGAATTTAGGATGGATGAGAGGGGATTCTGAAAGAGCCCAGAGAACTGCAGAATGAGCGATTTAATGCGACAGTGGGGAGGAGGACTAGAGGAGGTCTTGTGGGGAGACAGGCCATCAGCCTGGGCCCCCGACGGTTTAAGAAGAGGCAGAGGGACACAACTATGATGATGTGGAGGTCTGTCAGGGGTGGGGGATAGGGAAGGACAATTTCCAACTACTGAGGGTAATAACTATGTAGATCACTGGGGAAACGAGACTTGCAGGAGGAAGAGGGAGGGAGAGGGGGACGGACAGTAGTAGGGAAGGATTAGGTCTATTGTTAGTAAGGACGACAGGAAAGAAATGGAGGGAGAGATTAGTGAGGAAGAGGTATGGGAGGGGAGTGCAGGGTTTACAAAGGGAAGGCACCTGATTGGATGGTCTCCCTAATGAAATTCTGCATAATTGGGAGCCCCTAAGGGATTGTTTAGTTAAAGTATTCAATTTATGAAAATGGGAGGGTAATTAGCATGGAAACTGGGGTTATAGTTTGGTGAAGAAAAAAAAAGGAATGTAGGACAAAGGATTATAGATTTATAAAATTAATGTGTTGATTATAAGATCTTCAAAAGGTACTAGGTAATAGGCTTAAGAATGGTGGAAAGGTCTTACATAAGGGACAATGCGGAACCCAGGTAGAAGGGTGGGTGTGGGAATGGTCAAATTAGGATTTTATTGGAGTGGTGAAGGAGGGGGTGTTGAGTATCGATTGGAGGGGGCCCTATGATAGTGTTGACAGGGAGTATGTTGAAAGGATATCATGAGGGAGGCAGGGTTTTGGGAATGAATTAGTGGGGTGGAGAGACTTGTATAGAGCCAAGGTTCGGATACAGATAAATGGTAAAATTGGAATGGAGGTGCCTATGGATAAGGGTTTAAGAGAGGGCTGCCCCTTGTCCCAGGTATTGTTTGCTTGCATGCAAGACCCCTTTTTATCGTTTAGTTTCAGGAAGGGGGGCTGAGGGAAGGAAGGGGAATAGGGATAGTTGGATATGTGGATGATACTACTGTACTAGGGGGTGAGAAGAGTTAGTGAATGTGGGACGTTTTGAGATTTTTGGGAAGGCTACTGGGATGAAAGTAAATTTATAAACAAATTGTTGGAGGTAGGTAGGTGGGTAGGGGGAGGCTTGGGAGGGCAGGGGTGGGCAATAGTGGAACAGGTGAAGATTTGTGGGGTGGTGTATGGCAGACCCGGGGGAGGCCCGGGCGGTTAATGCAGAGGTGGTAGTAAGGGAGGCTATTAAGCGATGGGTGGATGGCAGCCTGGGGACGTCACATTGCATCAGAGGGTGGTGATCGTTAATTCATTAGTGTTTAGTAAACTGTGGCATGGGCGGCGGTGTTCCCATTATTTTTGAGGATGTGAAGGAATTGCAGAGAAGGGCATTACGTTATATATGGGGTTATGGGAGGGCGTGGTTAAGTAAGGAAGGAAGTGGTAATGACTAGGGTACGTCAAGGAGGTTTGGGGCTCATCCCGTTAGCAAAGCGTCTGCAGTGTGTTTACATTAAGCATCGATACCTCAGGGTGGGTGGGTGCGGGAGGAGAGGGGGATTAGTTATGGAAGATGTCAGAAGGTGGAAGGGGAATGATCTGAGGGAGTGGAAGGAATGTTGAGGAGAATCATGGTGGTTAAGGAGCCGAGGAGGATCACTGCGAGTCTCCTCAGGAGGGGTGCATGGGAGTGCATGGGGCAGGATATACCCTGTGTATGATTGGATGGGTATATGGAAGGATTAAGAAAGTTGTGGCTCAAACCCAGAGTACGTGAATTTGTGTATAGGTTTTTAATGGGATTGTTGTATCAAAGGCAATTTTGTTCCTATGGGGATAGGGGAGGGAGGGCAGTGTGATAGATGCGGGAGGAGGATACAGCATATCATGGGTGTATTTTTGTCCTTTATTGAAAGTTGTGCGTGAATGGTTTGGGAAGGTGTACGCATGTGGGGGGAGAGGGCTTTCAAACATTACGGGCCTTGAGCTTTGATGGGAGGGGTGGGAGGGGAGGTGAGACGGGCGGTATTGTACCTAGTGGCAGACTACTTGTATGTGTCATGGGGAATGAGGGGGTGTCGGGGAGTGTAGAGTCAAGGCTTTGTTGCTGTGTTTATAGGACAAAATGTAGAAATAGGATCTTTATGGTCGGAGGTGGATTCAGCTTTTTCTGTGGGTTATAGGGAGTTGGCGGTGGGGAGTTTACTAGAGCTGTGAGGGAGGGTTTAAAAGGACTGGCCGGCGACAGGGAGGGGGTATACATGGTGGGGAAGGACGTATGAATGAAGGGGAGGGTGGGTGGGTGACGGTGGACTCAGCGGGCATATGACTCATGACTGGAATGTGCGATGTGTGTGGTATGACGGGAGACGGGGTGGAGGGAACCCCTATGGAGTAAAGGTGTCAGGGGGAACCATAGTGGCTTTTCTTCATAACCTACTGGACTGGTGATGTATAGTTATAGGTGTAGAAAGTTACCTTTAAGCTGTGCTTATAGGGTTCTTATTTTTCACACACTTGGGTATGAACTGTTTTCCAACATGTTGTATGTAACTTAAGGTTTCCTGAGATGGGTTTCTCATGTTCCATTTTGTGCCTTACTGTTGTGAAGGCAGTTTTGGGTAGATTTGTGTTGTAAACTGTCTACCTTTGTTAATTGTGTTTGTGTAAATATTAATTTGCTTATTGTGCAGGCTGATCTATCCTTATATACATAATTCATTTTTTTGGAATGACATCATTCCTTTACCTGTGTTTTTATATTGTATAAAAAAGTTTTCAGTTTTGGAGATGAGTCATATGTTCTGTGCTATTACGTTATTATACACTGGAGAATATGTATGTTTTTGCTTACTGTGTAACTTAATTATTGATGCTAATGATCAACAGTGGGGTAGTTTTGTAGGGTTGGCGCTGTTAGTATAATTATTATATTGTTACAATTGATGTGTTTATATTGTCTTCTAATTTTGTAATGTAAAAGTTCATTGGGTCGTTGTCTGTACTTTACAGACGTGTGTAATAAGCACTTGGGGATGACTATATTTAGTATATTTCGTAAAACCAGGCCAGGAGTTTTGCGACTCGCTTGCCGTGAGTTCGATCCCCACCCGTACCGTGGTTGTTTTATTTTTCAGGCCTCCTGGTCGTTGGTTTGCGCCCCCGACATCCGGTGTCGTCAGTCCTAAGAGTGTTCCCTCTCATGTACTTGAATACAGGGAGAAGTGCTGGGGGCAAACATTATACACAGTTTCAAGAGTAGGTATGATCATACCCTCCAGGCCAGAAATAAAATTGGTTCATAAGAGTGTAGAGGTGGCTCCAGGAACTATGACTGACCTTGCAATTACAATTAGGTGGATACAAATAAGTCTTAAGATGTACTAAACACACACACATAGACAAGGGGGTGTGTGTGTGTGTGTGTGTGTGTGTGTGTGTGTGTGTGTGTGTGTGTGTGTTTGTGTGGGTGCCGGCACTGCTGACCACAAGCTCCTGCAACCTCGCCCCATCTCTACAACCACAACCCCTCCCCGTACATCAAACTGCTACCCTCCTCACTTGTCTATCTTCAAGCCCCATACCCACACAACCACCCACCATTTATGTAACCACAACCCCGACTCAACCACCTCACTCCACCATATCGCCACAACCACTCACTCCACCATATCAAGCCACAACCACCTCACTCCACCATATCAAGCCACAACCACCTCACTCCACCATATCAAGCCACAACCACCTCACTCCACCATATCAAGCCACAACCACCTCACTCCACCATATCAAGCCACAACCACCTCACTCCACCATATCAAGCCACAACCACCTCACTCCACCATATCAAGCCACAACCACCTCACTCCACCATATCAAGCCACAACCACCTCACTCCACCATATCAAGCCACAACCACCTCACTCCAACATATCAAGCCACAACCACCTCGGGAATGAGTCGCATCCTGGGAAAAAACTAAAATAGACCCCAACAGAAATTAACTAAATTACCTGGAGGATGTTCCGGGGTCAACGCCCCCGCGGCCCAGTCCATGACCAGGCCTCGAGGTAGATCAGGACCAGATCAACCAGGCTGTGTTGGTATGTGTACTCTCTTCCCCCCTCTTTCTAATCAGTCCATTTACATATACAGCCCACAACTATTGTAGCATCGTACGTACTGGTACGATCTACTGTAATTTATAATACTGGTCTAGGATAGATGTGTTAGAGTGTGTGTGTTATCAAAGGAGTCGTTTTCTGTGATCAGGGCGACTTAAGTTTTCTCACAAGCCTCACGGGGGTGACTGCGGTAAATATATTGGCGGTCAAATCCGTTGAGATTATTTGTATGTAAGTGTTGGTGAAACCCATACAGGTAGTCTCATAATTCCCCACAGGGAGGGGGTGGGCAGAGTGCCCATAGGGGGTTGCTGTAGGGGTGGGGTTTGTGATGGGAGGTGGGGACAGAAGGAATGGTGTGTGGGTGTCGGTTTAAATTGTTCAGTTGCCTTGGGGTTGTCGTGGTTGGAGTCCTTCTGCGGGTGTTTCTGCCCTTCTACCTGGGTCTGGGTTCCTCCACTCTTCTTTGTCATTTCCTCTCGTTCCTCCTTGTGTCTTTGTATCCTTTCTTTCAGCAACATCCTTTCCTCTTGTGTTCTGTCCCAATCGAGGTACACACTCTGGTACTCCCGATTCTCTCTCAGTCATGCTTTCTCCTGCAGGATCATGGATCGAGCTGATTCTGCCTTGAAAATCCCTTTAAGAGGCCGTTTTCTTCCCCTTGTAAACCACCCAATTCTCCAAAAATTTGTCACCTGGGTCATGTCACCTTCACCTATTGCTTTCATACCTTCAATCGTTTTTTTCTCCCGTTTTTTTTTATCATGGGTATCCCATTCGACTTCCTGGAGCCTGTAGACAAAAATTGACCTATCAGTACCTGATCAGCAGGGCTGTGGCTCGTACGTCGGTTTGCGTGTGGCAAGCAGTAACAGCCTGGTTGATCAGGCCCTGATCCACCACGAGGCCTGGTCACAGAGCGGGCCGCGGGGGTGTTGACCCCCGAAATCCTCTCCAGTTATACTCCAGGTAGATGTATAGCCTCCCAAGAAGAGTACTTGAAGGGAGACACTTTTGTTATACTGTCATTTACGTCATTTAGTGGCTGTTTGTGATTTATGTCCTTCGGGATTATGTACATATGGTTATTATTTTTTCCTGTTCATGGATGGTAAGCATTGATTGACAAGTTTTTCTGGTTTTGTGCATTGTTTTTATGCTTTGTATGTTTTCTTAAGTAGGGAAAATTTTGTTAACCTTTGTTGTTGCTTAGCCAAGCACAGTTAGTGCTTGTATTTAAAGTTATCACTCTGTCTTCTGTCTACGTATTGTCATGTGTTTTGTAATTGTTTTTTCAATAAAAAAAAAAAAAAAAAAAAAAAAACATCCTTAACCATGTACTAGCCTCGTGTCAGGACCTGGGGTTGATAATCTCTACTGATAAAACAAAGATACTCAATAGGCGTCCTCCTCGACAGAGAGGCACAGTTCGCCAGATCCAGTTGCATGATGGGTCTCTTTTAGAATATGTAAACAGATACAGGTATCTAGGCTTTGAGGTCCCACTACTTGGACCTGTTGTAACGAGACTTTGTCTTCAATACAAAGAAAGGCTGAGAGCACTTAGAGTTGTGGCAGGGTTTCACCCCAGGTATGGTGCTAATGTTAAAATTGTGAAAATGATGTATCTTGCTTATATTAGATCATTAGTTGATTATGCTGCCCCACTACTTGCTCTTGTGTCTGACTGGAAGCTTGAGGGTTGGAAAACTGCAGAACGAAGCAATGAGGATCATTTTAGGATGCCCTCGTACTGCCAAAATTTTAGATATGCAGAAAGAACTTGATATTCCAAGCATCAGAGATCGTGTTACTGAAAGAAATATCCTAATTGGGGTTAATATGCTCAGGCAAGCCCATTCAAACCCATGCACAGAAGCCCTCCAAAATTTCCTCAGCACTGGTGAACATCCCTCCAGATGGATCGAAAACTGGAACCGACCTCCGCATGAATCAGATACATGATCTGTGGCAAGTAAGGCAACAGCGGCACTTCTCCGCTCCATGGAATATTACCCCATTCCAAACTACCATCCCTCCATTTCCCCAAACTACTTAAATCACAACCAAAGCTTCGCCTTGAAGCCAAACATGATGCCTTAAACTGTATTGATAATTTAGCCAAACAGCACACTCTCTCACAAATTATTTACGTTGATGGTTCTGTTCACCAATCCACTGGTGCAGCTGGTAGTGCTGCTGTTGTCATACAGAGTGATGGCTCTCTTAAAGAAATTGGAGCACGCATCAATAACTGGGCCTCTACCCTTCAGACAGAACTGTTTGCCATACTCCCTTTCACTCAAATGCGTTGTAGAAACTTGTTTGGATTGGCCTCTGTAAGTTGCACTCTGGGCAAGTACTGTTGACACGACACTCTGAGACACTTCTCTCAGACTTACAAGTGGCTATGGTACAAATTTCTAGCTGATTGCAGTAAGGGGAACCCCACACTGCCTACACAATACTAGAAGGAGATTACTTACTTGAAAGAAAAGGTGGTATGTGTCCTGGTCTTCCTTATATATAACCCCTCCTAACACCATGTGCAGTGGAGAAACTTTGTCTGCAAAAGATGGGGTAATTAGTGTCCTGCCTGCACCTCAGAGTTCCCTGGTTACTAGGATATCCCTTGAGTAATATATGCAGTAAGTAACACTAGCTTCCAGACTTGAACTTAGGAGACGACGCTGTTACATACCAACACAAGTCGTCCGTCCGCCTAAGACCCACAGATAACTCACTAACGTTTCCCCGGGAAACTGGCCAGATACTGAGAGAAAGAAAGCCTAGTCTTACTGTGACAGGGTCTGGATGGAGGCAGATGTCCACGGTACTTCGGGATCTCCTCCGTGGCCCCAGGACAGATGTTGGGTCACGTGGGGGGTGCTGTCTATCTCAGCACGTCTTGCTCGAGTGGAGTCTGGTCTGGGAAGAACGTAGGTCACGCCACACTGCCTAGATTCAAGTGTGGGCTGCCAGTTGTCTCTAGTTAACATAACCTAATGCTTGCCTATTCAGGCCTATAACTACCTATATTAGGGTGTTAGAGCTACACTATTAATACCTAACGTTGCCTTAATAATCCTACTGTTAGTCTCTAGCTGTACAAACTTGCCTAGGTGTTCCTAGGTGGATAAATCTATCAATTAAATATATACACAATAGTCACCGTCATCAGCTGGAGTGTGCGTATGTTTTGGTTGGGAGTGTGGGTTTATAAACTCCGAGGGCCGATCCACGGTATGTAAGGCTTTTACGGCTCACTTACCCTGTGGAACTTTTAGTGACTAAAAAAGTTTCCACATCCTCCCGCCAGCGAAGGTAAAGGTGAGTCTACGTCAAGTTCACCTTCCGCAAGACCTTACGGCGGGCCCTGGACACGAGTGCTGTCCGGCCACTCCGTCGAGCAGACTCTGGTTTAACTCTGACTGTCCAGTTTCCGCCGCGTGGATTGCTGGGGGTGTAAACTTATGGGTTCCGGTGATCTTAACACCCTTCCCTTTAACTTTAATGTCTTTCACATGTCTAGCCTTGTCTGAGCAGCTTCGTACTTTCCCACCCAGTGGCCTATATACCCCGGTAGCAATTCTTCCCACTGATACGAGGTTCCCTGGGCTTAATGACAATCTATCTCCTCTTTAGGTACCCCGTAAAGCGTCTCCCCAAGGTGGCTAAGTGTTCGTCACTTCCTACTTGGTTTGGCTTACCTGGCGGTTCGTCGTGTACACTAACATTCATTATCACTACTCCCCAGCTATCGTGGTGTCAGCTTCCCTCCCTGGCGTTGCAGGGAATTCATTAGGAATTCTGCCACCGATGATATATCCTACTGGGGATCTGTATAAGCCAATTCCTTCCTTAACAGTCCGTCGTGTGGACAGGAAGTCATCAAGATAGTTGGCTCCCACCAGGATACCTACATTTCTGACTGTGTCAGTGGTAACGTCCCTGGTCTGCCAGCTTCACACCAAGGTCTTTCAATCGCTTGGTTGTGCTGCAAGACCTCTGGTCGTAATAGCCGCAGGTAACGTATTTACTACCAGAGCTGTAATATTTCTGCGATGTCCACCCAGTTTAACAGTGACATCCACAACATCATAAGACTTGGGTGGGCCCTGACTTATAGCACCTCCCAATGTCGCATTAAACTTGTCGGTGGCCTTCAACTTTAACCTAGCCACCAACTTCTCTGTTATCATGGACACTTGTGCCCCTGAGTCGAAGAATAATCGGGTTGTTTCGGTTCTGTTCCCGTTCACAACCCCTGCCATGACTGTAGGTAGGGCAGCAGCTCTGTGCTTCTCACTCAGATTAGAGACTTTACCCATACTAATCACGCTGGCTACCACTTCAGGCTCGGGCTCGCCTTCTATTTCTACTGGAGAAACGTCCCTACTAGCCTGGGGTCCCCTTAAATTGTTGTGACATAGTGCAGTATGGTGCTTACCTTTCCGGCAATTATAGCACTCTGAAAGATGTGACTGGCAATCTTCTGCCTCATGTCTTCCACAACACCTTAAGCATCGCTGCAACTCCTTTAGTCTCTGCCGCCTACTGCTCAGTGTTGCATACCGAGAGCAACTCGTGCTAGTGTGTTCACCTTCGCAGAACACACATGTCTTAGTGGTTTCCCCCTTGGTCGAGGGCCTGTCTTGGGCATAATAGGTGCCGATCCTAGCGGGGGGAGCTTTAATTCTATCTCTCGAGTGTCCGGCGTGGTCAAACGATTTCACCTTGTCGGGCAATCTTTCCCCTACACTCAAGCGAGAAATGAGCTCTCCCAACCCTTCCATAATTTGTTGTATTGTAAACCAGCTCGTTCGGTATATTACGTGTAACTCATGCACTATAGTGTTAGCTAACTTCCTCTGAATCAAACGACTGACCATCCATTCCGATCCACCCCAATCGTGTAAATCTTGAGACTATTGGTCAAACTCATGACTTCGATGCGAAACTTCTCTACGCTCTGAAGGTCATGACGGCAAACCTTTAGATCAGTCAATTGATAAAATATAGCAGTTTTTATATCCTCTGTGTTGCCAAACGCATCCTTCAGATGATCCTTGGCATGTTGATAATTAATATCAGTGTTTTGGTAATGCCGGACCAAGTCCAGGGCTTTACCCTTGAGCTGAGAACGTAAGTACTGTAATTTGGTGGCATCTGACAAATCATCCCTGTCATCTATCTGTGATTTAAACTGATCCCAGAAAGCAATGTACTCTGTCAAAGTTCCATCAAACATTGGTAAGTTCAATGTAGGTAATCTGGGTAACACTCTAGGGGGACTGTGGTGGCGTGTGTGCCCTGTACTATTATTTGTGGCCCCTGGCTATGTCAGCCTTCAATGTTTTTGCTAACTTTTTGCAGAGCCTCATCTCCCCTTTACATTCAACCGCGTGCTCGTCGTATTCCTCCCGAACTGCTTCAACAATTTCCTCAGACTCACCTGATGCATAGGCTTCAGCCTCATAACGTAGATAGGCTGTCTCCAAGGCTCCTAGCTTCCTCTAAAAGCTCTAAGCACTTTCCTAGATCTTGACAGTCCACATCGTCGGTTAGTCTGATATCTCGGCACTCCCTACATGCCTTGCTTATGGTCCCTTGTGAGCGTTCAAAGATCGCTTTAGTTGGATTAGAGCTGGGACAAGTACTTTCTGATTCTCCCCGTCATTGTTGTGGTTTAGTTAAGAGTTTGTCACTAATTTGTACGTCAATTAGCCCACCCCACAGCACAATACGGTATTAGGTGAGAGTAAGTGATTCCCAAAGCCCCTCAACAAACTTGACAGCTTTACTTTACAACTATTGACTTGACTCTATTGAACATGCACTGTTAGCCCTCAAACCCAACTAAAATGTATATTGTTGTTATGAAAGCTTAACCTAGCTACTCCCTGTACCCAATAGTAAATAATTACAGGACTGAGCTAGCAAATCACAAATTAAATGAGTCAAATACAATAAAGTTCACACAGTAAAAATATGTAGTCTTTGTAAATTAAATTCAATTGGTCAGCACAAAATAAATTCAGTAATTCACTTATAAACAGTATATGAATAATGTTGTGTAATTAGCTTTGGCTTAACTAAGCCTAGACAATTATTGTAGTTAGCTGGTGAAGGTAACACCTAGCCTAACTTTATCACTGTTGAAATTAGTGTGCAACTAGCCTGAATCTAGCTTGCAAAGTAAATAATAGCTAGGTTAAATCTGACCTAGCTGTTATAACTGTTATAATTATTGCAGAGGCCTACCCTAACTGTGGCTGCCTGCAGTTCACTGTAAGTAATTAAATATGCAAGTTACCTAACCTGGCTTACTTGTAATCACTGTAAATAACTAAACTCACAGCTTGACTAGCCTACTTGGCCTGCCTGTAGATTACTGTAAATAATAACTTCTGATTAGTTAGCTTAACCTAGCCTGAGTAAGTCTTTGGGCCTAGGTGTGAAAACTAACCTAGCTTCGAAAATGACTGGTACATTAACTGTGGCCTAGCTAATTAAGACTAATGTGTCTGCTAAACTAGCTATTCCACATCCGGTTCGAAGGACCATTGTAGAAACTTGTTTGGATTGGCCTCTTGTAAGTTGCACTCTGGGCAAGTACTGTTGACACCGACACTCTGAGACACTTCTCTCAGACTTACAAGTGGCTATGGTACAAATTTCTAGCTGATTGCAGTAAGGGGAACCCCACACTGCCTACACAATACTAGAAGGGAGATTACTTACTTGAAAGAAAAGGGTGGTATGTGTCCTGGTCTTCCTTATATATAACCCCTCCTAACACCATGTGCAGTGGAGAAACTTTGTCTGCAAAAGATGGGGTAATTAGTGTCCTGCCTGCACCTCAGAGTTCCCTGGTTACTAGGATATCCCTTGAGTAATATATGCAGTAAGTAACACTAGCTTCCAGACTTGAACTTAGGAGACGACGCTGTTACATACCAACACAAGTCGTCCGTCCGCCTAAGACCCACAGATAACTCACTAACGTTTCCCCAGAAAACTGGCCAGATACTGAGAGAAAGAAAGCCTAGTCTTACTGTGACAGGGTCTGGATGGAGGCAGATGTCCACGGTACTTTGGGATCTCCTCCGTGGCCCCAGGACAGATGTTGGGTCACGTGGGGTGCTGTCTATCTCAGCACGCTTGCTCGAGTCGAGTCTGGTCTGGGAAGAACGTAGGTCACGCCACACTTCCTAGATTCAAGTGTGGGCTGCCAGTTGTCTCTAGCTAACATAATCTAATGCTTGCCTATTCAGGCCTATAACTACCTATATTAGGGTGCTAGAGCTACACTATTAATACCTAACGTTGCCTTAATAATCTTACTATTAGTTCTATCTGTACAAACTTGCCTAGGTGTTCCTAGGTGGATAAATCTATCAATTAAAATATACACAATAGTCACCTTCAAAAGCTGGAGTGTGTAGTTGTTTTGGTTGGGAGTGTGGGTTTATAAACTCCGAGGGCCGATCCACGGTATGTAAGGCTTTACGGCTCACTTACCCTGTGGAACTTTTAGTGACTAAAAAGTTTCCACAT